>JAENPR010001132.1:0-214426 GCA_018135685.1 Themeda triandra | reverse complement strand
GGTGGTCGGTACGACAATCTTGTGGGTATGTTTAGTGGGAAGCAAATTCCTGCTGTTGGTGTGAGCCTTGGAATTGAGAGAGTCTTTGCAATCATGGAGCAGCAGGAGAAAGAAAAAAGGTAGTTGAGCGCTCTATCATTTTATCCTTCTTCTTTCAAGGGGACTTGTAGCAACTTAATAAATTTGTCTTGAATTGTAGAAAATCCGGCCAACAGAGACAGAGGTGCTGGTGTCAATTCTGGGAAAGGACCTTACACTAGCTGCCGAGCTCGTGAGCGAGCTGTGGAGTGCTGGGATAAAGGCAGAGTTCAAGCTCACAACCAGGGTGGCAAACCACATAAAGTATGCCTTGCAGTCAAGCATTCCGTGGATGGTGCTGGTTGGCGAGTCCGAGTTGCAGAAAGGAATTGTGAAGTTGAAGGATGTTGAAGCCAACCAGGAATTCGAGGTTGATAGGAAGGATTTTGTTCAAGAGCTGAAGAACAGATTGAGTAGACCCTAAGAAGGAAATTTTAGGTATCGATATCATCTTTTGACATCCATTTGAGGCAAAGTCAATTAGGGGGAGATTGACATTGCAGCTTTATAGGGTAAACTGATGGGAATGTTTCAGTCGGGTTGGCAGAGAGCCACTTGTTATGGTCATTGGAATTCGTTGTTATGCTGATGAATCATGCTGCAACATATTGTGGATTATATTCTTTTGTAGTTAAAATCCGAAAACAAAAGCAACAAAGATAGCAACCATTTTTTTTTCCCATTGCATTTATTAACTCGGGAGTCCAGGACATCAGTGTGGCTACTGTTCTTGTTCTTGGCCAAGTTTTTCGAATCTGGTTGATGGGTCTGATGGCTAGGCCAGGATGGGCTGGGCAATAAATAGGCCCAAAATTATAAAATTATATTTTCAACCTTCAAAGTTAATTGGATCAAATTGTCGATTTGCCGCTCATCACAAATTGGGCCTGACTTCTTCGTTTCACAACTTTTGTTGTCTTCTTCTGAAAATTGCAGGAAGGCCGGGGGACCTTTCGCTGCCGGTGTCATATACGGCGGCCACCCTTCCTCTGTTGGCCTCTTCTAGTTTTTTTTTTTTTAATATCAATTTAGGCCCATTTTTGAATGCAAGAATGAGAAAACATATAAATAAGCAAACGTAGGAACTACTAAGATTATGTGTTTGGCTGTATACAGAAACAACTAAAATATTCTAGTAAGGATCCGTTTTGGATCGCAGGAATACAAAACAAAAGAATGGAAGGAAACACTGTGAAAAGTAGAAAATAAAGAAATGTGTAGAAAGTAGAAAACCACAAGATTTCAAAATACAGGGAACGAAACATGAGGGTGTTTGGGCAACGCAGAATTGATAACATAGGAATCATAAGACCATGAATGATGAAGAGTCATTTTTACTGCTTAATGAAATGATAATATATACTTAATTTGTTGGTTGCATATTTTGCTAGTGGCCCTTTGACACGTGGGGTCATTGGACCATGTTGCAAACTATTAGTAAGACTTTGGATTGTTAGTAAATTTATCTTAACCAAGTAAAACGGTCTTACAAAAGGGGGCATGTGGCGCATGGTCCATGGACCAATTCTATTTACGTATTGATTTAGTGCAGGGCCACTGATAAAGCACCTTGTGCCATTTTGTCCATTGGTTGTTAATTCTTATCTCTTTACTGCTCATCTTCTTCTCTCGAATGCTCTTCTCCTCCTGTCAAGCATATACTGCGCCACCTGCTCATCTGTTCCCAAGAGGCGAGTGCTTTTGGTCCAAAGACTTCATTAAGCTTCATACGAACCTCCTCTCTGGCGCATGCGTGCCTCGGACTTGGCACACCCGCAAAAAAATTGAGTTGGAGTGGATGTTCTCATTCCTGTGTTTTATGAAGGGTAGCTGGCCTTTCCAGAGGAACGAAAGGATCCATTCCTTTGATCAAACGGCATGTGACATAAGCAAACCAAAGGAAATGCTTTCCTGCAAAATTCCTACGCCAAACCTTTGTTCCAAACGAGGACTAAAGGAATTTTTTCCTTTAGTTTTTCTGTGACCTATTGGAAAACTAAATCCTTAGAAATTGGAAAATTGTACTTCCCATGTGTTTCTCCTAACATTTATAAACACCGCCACCAGCCCTCTTGGCCACTCCTCCCTTCAACTTCAAATCATAAGTTTTCTGTCGCCTGTAATTTGGAGCAGCAGCAAGCCATCAAACATCTTTTCACTTTCCCTCAAAAAAAACATCTTTTTTCACTGCATTTATTAAACAGGAAAGCAGCTATGACTATTATTCTTATTCTTGAGGAGTTGAACAGCCAAAGTGAGGAACAGATTGTTACATCAACACACTTTTTTAGTCAGTTCACATCCTTGCAATACAGGTTGTACAGTAATGAGAACTGAGATTGACAGATGAAAGCCCTACTCGACTATTCCCGCTTTGCCCCATCCACCGTGTTCTTCAGCAGCATTGCAACCGTCATTGGCCCAACGCCTCCTGGAACTGGAGTCAGGTAACCAGCGACCTTGCTCACCGCTGCAAAATCTACATCACCGACGAGTTGGTACCCAGACTTCCGGGTAGGGTCATCAACAGAGTTTGTCCCAACATCAATGACCGCAGCACCTGGCTTGATCCAATCCCCTTTGATCTGGCAACCAAGAAAAAAACAGTGACTCAGTGAGCAATGGATGGCAGGATATTGCTGCATCTTAGTGTGGGAATTTGTTGTGGTAGCTACATACCATCATAGCCTGACCAGCTGCTGCAATGACTATGTCCGCTTCGCGTACAATGCTTTCTGGATTAGGGGTCCGTGAGTGCACAACAGATACAGTCGCATCTGCCTTCAGAAGGAGCAGAGATACAGGTAGCCCAACAATGTTGCTGCGACCAACAACAACTGCTCGTTTACCTTTAACAGCGACTCCACTCCTTGACAAGAGCTCCATGCATCCCTTCGAAGGAAAAACCAATACTAAGTTAGGAGTCACAAGTGAAAACAGCAACATGAATAAAGTGTTCTATTGTAGAAATGTTGTGCCAATTGTTCCAATACCTTTGGCGTACATGGTTGGAACAGTGGCTCTCTGCCTTTCATTGCAAGCTTGCCAATATTGAGAGGATGAAACCCATCAACATCTTTCTCAATGCTGATCTCATTCAGTATCTTTTCTTCATTGATATGCTTAGGCAATGGAAGTTGGACGAGGATTCCTAAAAACAAACTGAATTAGCTTTCCATCATAATTTGGAAGAAGGATTTGGATTCTATAAAACCATTATGATCAAACAGTGAGTATTTCAAGAAATTAGAACAAGGCATGAATCAAATTAAACGGCAGTGCCTCATACAAGCATCAGCAAACTAAACTTGCTGCCATTCTATCAATATAATGGGGAGGTAGAAAAGTTCATTTTAGAACCCCCTTTCCATATGGCATGACACTAATCAACATAGCTATGAAAAGACAAACTGATTGACAATGTACACAGCTCAAAGTTCAAGTTTTGTGGAAACCATTAAGCTTAGATTGATGGTGCCCAGATTTTTTAGCTATGGATTGTCATTTACAATCGAAATAATGAAATGTTTGAGCTCTCCATGGGCGAGAACTTGGCCAACCATGTCTCGGTGTTGTGTAATAAAATGAGAACACAAATCAAAAGCTCGGCATACCGAGTCCATGGGAGAATCCTGTAGCATCGGGTAAGAAATAAACCACACCAAAACAAAACATTAGAGTGATATTTGTTTTGGCCATTTGTTCCCTTTACTCATCCGTGCGAATTTGCAACTGGGGGGAATACATAAGGCATGATGCCCAATGTAGAGTGACGGCTCCAAAGAGAACACATATATCCGTACGTAGAGCGATACCGGTTTATAGACTACTCTTTTCAGATCCTGCTGTGTGAAAGCGCTCAGATTCCAATTCCAAGCATCGAAACAGAAATGTACAGTAGATGGCGACAGAATCAGACCAAATCCACTGAACTTGAAACCTTAAGGACTGCGGATGCCGGTCCGCAAAGGAATGGTATAACTGCAGCCCACAGGCACTGCATCATGAGATAACACAAGTGAAGATCTAAGCAGATAACACAAGTGAGCATCTAAGCATCGACCATTCAGCATTCAGCATCATCATACACAAGTGAGCATCTAAGCATTTGGCCATTCAGCATTCAGCATCATGAGATAACACAAGTGAACATCTAAGCATCTGGCCATTCATCTTGTGTTCACAATAACGGGAATCGGAGAGTCACCAGTCAAGCAGAGAGATTACTACATTACATTCGCAACATAATCAGAGTACCACGCTGGACGCCTAGCAACCAGACACCAAGAGCGAGCAAGCTGGGCGAAGGAAGGAAAGCAGAAATGGGGCGGGGGCGCGGGGGCGGTACCGTGCACGGCGGGGTCGGCGTTGAGGCGATGGACCTCGGCGACGAGCGCGGGCTCGGAGATGTCCTCGGGGAGGTCGACGTCGACGGAGCAGATGCCGACCTCGGCGCACGCCTTGCGCTTCATGTTCACGTACGTCTGCGAGTCCTTCCTGCTCCCCACGATCACCACGGCCAGCCCCGGCACCTGCGAGCGGAGCGAGCGAGGCGGAGATAGCACGGCGTCGTCAGCACACAGTCCCCGATCCAAGAACACCAAGTCGGCAGGCAGGCGGGTAGAAGGGGGAGCGGGGCTGGCGCTTACGAGTCCGTGGGCCGAGGAGAGCGCGGCCACGTCGGCGGCGACCTCGCGGCGGACGTCGGCGGCGATGGCCTTGCCGTCGATGATCTGCGCCATCGCGGTGGCCGCCGTGGTTCTTGGCGAGGAGAGTGGTGGCGACGACTCCGGATGAGACCTGTGGGGATCTTCGGCTGAGTGGGTTAGGTGAGCCTGGCCCATTGGGCCTACGGATTTCCTTCTTGGGCTGGGCCTGGAGAATAAGGAATTTGTAACAGGCCTGTTTGGTTCTTGTATTGGGCCAGATCAATTCTTTGCCTCCCTCACTTTGTAGACCGGGCCACAAGGCCCACTAACGCACAGGCCAAACCCCAGATCAGGATTGCTGGTGGCAGTTGCACGGCGGTGGGACTTCTGGCGGCGGTGGGCAACAGCAGCAATGGCGAACGAAGGTGACGCCAACGCCATGGGGCTGAGGCGTGTTCCGATTCGCATCAGGCGGTCGCGGCCGCTGGTGCGGCCGCTGATATCGGAGCAGCCATCGACAGCGCCGACAGTCGTGGTAATGAATGACTTCTTGTACTCATCATTCATTCCGTTGTTTATGGAATGTTAATTCTTTCTTGACGCCGGCGATTGTGAAGTCGACCAAGAGGAGGAAGGAAGTGGTAGTCTTCTTCGACGACGACGACGAAAAGGACGACGACGACGATTTCTTGCTGGAGGAGGAGATCGAGGGTTTGCGCGCCGCCAGCGTTCGCGCGCCGCGTGCTGAGCGCGCGGTGGCGAATGTGACGGTGGGCGACGCCGACGCCCTCGAGTGCGGCGTCTGCTTCCTCGCGCTCAGGCCTCCCATCTTCCAGGTACACATGTACTGCGACCTGCCATACATGCCGATCTGGTTAGCATTTCTTGAAGCAAGCTAAAATTAAATTCTCCAATGCTGTCAACATAAATTTGCATGCCTTCTTACAGAAATTTGTGTTTATACTTCTTGTGATATGATTCATTTATACATCTATTCCATTGATCCATTCTGCCTCCCGTACATGTTCGGTTATCAGCATTTCTTGAAGCAAAAAATCTGAGCCAGATTGGAATGATGGACATAACGAGCGCATTCATGCAGTGTGAGGTGGGGCATGTGGTGTGCTCGGCCTGCCGCGACAAGCTGGAGGCCACGGGGAACGGCAAGTGCCACGTCTGCCGCGCCGCCACGCGCGGCGGCTACCGCCGGTGCCACGCCATGGAGCGCCTCGTGGACTGCATCCGCGTGCCCTGCCCGTACTCCGCTCACGGCTGCCACGCGACGCCTCCCTACCACGGCCGGGAAAGCCACCGCCAGGTGTGCCCGCACGCGCCGTGCCACTGCCCCGGCGAGTCGTGCAGCTTCATCGGCTCCACAGCCGCGCTGCTGGAGCACTTCGCCGTCACGCACAACTGGCCGTGCACCACCGATGCTGCCAGGGCTGGGGAGACGTTCAGCATCCGCGTCCTCGTCGGCTTCAACTTCTTCCTCCTCGCGGGCCAAGACCGCCTGCTGTTCGTGGTCAATGTCACGCAGGAACGGCTTGGCCGTGCTGTCTCCGTGCTCTGCATCCATCCGCAGACGCCATCAATGGTGTGCAGGCTGTCCTTCTCGCACTCCGGCGACGCAAGCTTGTGCGACATGCACTGCCAGTCGTCCGAGTTCAAAGTAGCGTGCACGGACCTCTCCAATGGCCTGCCTAGCCCAGACGGCTGCTTCCAGTTCATCGTTCCCAATGCTGTTCTTGGAGACGACAACAAGGATCATGTCGAGGTCAAAGTCTGTATCAGCGTCAACTAGATTAATTGAACCACTTTGTGTGTGCGGATGCCTTTTCATTTACTTCTGTTATAGCTTGCATCAATATATAACCAATTGTAACCAAACATTTTTTCTTACATGCTCAATGCATGCTTTTAGAGTGTGCCTTCTAATAGCTTGCATCAAGCCGGCTTTTGCATAATTTGGATTGCTCTTTTAACATTTTTGTACTTGCTCACTTTGGGACTGCTTCGTTGGATGACAACAAAACATTAGGCCATCCAGAGCTTGATGTTAAATTCTTGCAACTTCCGTACCTGAAGCGTGTTGTTCATGTGCCACTGTTTACTCCTGCATTATATTGTTTCTCTTTCCTGAGTTTTATATATGGGTATTTCTTGTTCATCAGTAAACCATGATTCGAAATAGGGGCTGCCACACCAAGAGAAGGCTATGAATCTAATTTATTTATTTATTTTGGCTTTGTTTATGATGAGGATGAGTAAATATTCCTAATGTACACAACTTGCAAAGCATCAGAAGATGAAAAGAGCTGAAGCTTTTTCATTATATCAGATTCACTTCCTAAAGGCATGAAGCCACCTCTAACTTGAACTGGACATTGGCCTTGACTTCATCAACATTGTGGTAACAAAACTAAAAAATTATCTTTGACATTTATAAAAGTTCACTGATCCAGATGACTTTTGGCGATTCTGAAAGAGGGCCTAATGTTGTTGCAACAGGCCAGGAGGTAAGATATCTCAGTTTGTTGTTCTCTTCTTTTATTCAAGAAGAACCTCAATTTGTTCATATCGGCATCTCCTGGCGTATCACAACTGATGCCATGGATATTTTTGAAGCCTCATCCAAATGCATGCAGTTTGTAGTATGCGGTGATGCCATGGATATTTGGTATACGACGTGCATGTACCAATCCGGAGAGAGACTAAAAAACAGGGAGGGAAGCTCCCTTTCAGATTCTTTGTGTGGCTGATGGGTAGGGGAGGGAGACTCTCAAGATGGCTGGCAGTCTGGTCTAATTACTTTGATCATAACCAGATCGAACTTGTCAATCCTAAGTTATGGAACTATATATCCGATCGGTCTTTGATTTTAGATGACTGGACTTTCAAAATAACCGAAGAACAAACACCCACTCCTACAACCTACACCTGTCCCAAGTGACAGTTGTGATAAGAAAACTAATAATAATAATCTTTTTCGTTTCAAAAAAAAAATCCTTGATAAAAAAAATCACAGATCAAGTCTTGCCTCCCTCACTTTGTAGACCGGGCCACAAGGCCCACTAACGCCATCCTAGAAGACGGCCCAATACCCAAAATCCCAGAGATTTTTTTTCCCCCAAAAAAGAGAAAAATCCCCAATTCACGATTCCACATTCCGTCCCTAACCGGCGGCCGGCAGCGGGGCTCGCTGGCGCAGGCGCACGGCGGCGGTGCCGCCGCGGTGGGCAACAGCAGCAATGGCGAACGAAGGTGACGCCAGGGCCAGCACCATGGGGCGTGTTCCGTTTCGCATCAGGCGGCCGCGGCCGCCGTCGACTGTGGTAACTTCTTTACTCACCATTCCATCGATTATGGAAAGTAATTTTCTTCGCGCCGTCGATTGAAGTCGACCAAGAGGAGGAGGAAGCAAGTGGTGCGCACTGTCGACTTTGACGACGACGAGGAGGAGGAGGATTACGATTTCTTGCTGGAGTAGAGCGAGGACGAGGGTTTGGGCGCCGCCGCCGGCGTTCACGCGCCGGCTGACGAGCGTGCTGGGCGCGCGGTGGCGAACTTGACGGTGGGCGACGCCGACGCTCTGGACTGCGGCGTCTGCTTCCTCGCGCTCAGACCTCCCATCTTCCAGGTTATTGTTGTACATCCATTCTTCCTGCAATACATGTTCGGTTATTAGCATTTCTTGATTTCTTGAAGCAACTGGGATTGGCATAATGGCGTGCAGTGTGAGGTGGGGCATGTGGTGTGCTCGGCCTGCCGCGACAAGCTGGAGGCCACGGGGAACGGCAAGTGCCACGTCTGCCGCGCCGCCACGCGCGGCGGCGGCGGCTACCGCAGGTGCCACGCCATGGAGCGCCTCGTGGACTGCATCCGCGTGCCCTGCCCGTACGCCGCTCACGGCTGCCACGCGACGCCTCCCTACCACGGCCGGGAAAGCCACCGCCAGGCGTGCCCGCACGCGCCGTGCCACTGCCCCGCCGGCGAGTCGTGCGGCTTCACCGGCTCGACTTCTGCACTGCTGGAGCACTTCGCCGCCGCGCACAGCTGGCCATGCGCCGCCAGGGCCAGGGCTTGGGAGACGTTCAGCGTCCGCCTCCTCGTCGGCTTCAACTTCGTCCTCCTCCTCGCCGGCCAAGACCGCCTGCTGTTCCTGGTGAATGTGATGCCGGATCGGCTTGGCCGTGCTATCTCCGTGCTCTGCGTCCGTCCCCATGCCAACGGTGTTGATCAGCGGCCGCCATCGGTGGTGTGCAAGCTGTCCTTCTCGCACTCCGGCGACGCGAGCTTGTGCCGTATGCACTGCCTGTCGTCGGAGTTCAAAGTGGCGTGCACCGACCTCTCCAATGGGCTGCCCAGCCCTGACCGCTGCTTCCAGTTCATCGTGCCGCCCAGTGCTGTTCTTGGAGACGACGACAAGGATTATGTCGAGGTCAAAGTCCGTATCAGCGTCAGCTAGATCGAACCACTTTGTGTGTGTGTGTGGATGCTTTTTCAGTTAGTTAGTCCTATTGCAGCTTGCATCAAACCAATTGTAACCAAACATTTTCGTACATGCTCAAGGCATGCTTTTTCAGTGTGTCTTCTAGTAACTTGCATCAAGCTGGCTTTTGGATAATTTGGATTCCTCTTTTACATTTTCGTACTTGCAACTTCTGTACCTTCGTGTTGTTCATGTGCCATTATTTACTCCTGCATTATATTGTTTCTCTTTCCTGAGTTTTATATATGTGTATTTCTTGTTCATCAGCAAACCATGATTCGAAATAGGGGCCACCACACCAAGATAAGGCTATGAATTTAGTTTCTTATATTTTCTTTGGCTTTGTTTATGATGAGGCTGAGTAAATATTCCTACTGTACACAGGTTGCAAAGCATCGGAAGATGAAAAAAGTTGAAGCTTTTTCATTATATCAGATTCATCAGTTCCTGAAGGCATGAAGCCACCTCCAAACTTGAACTGGACATTGGCCTTGACTTCATCAACACTGTGGTAACAAAACTAAAAAATTATCTTTGACATTTATAAAAGTTCACTGATCCAGGTGACTTTTGCTGATTCTGAAAGAGGGCTAAGTTATGCTGTTGCAACAGGCCAGGAGGTAAGATATCTCAGTTTGTTGTTCTCTTCTTTTTTCAAGAAGAACCTCAATTTGTTCATATCGGCATCTCCTGGCACATCACAACTGATGCCATGGATATTTGGTATACATCCATGAATTCCAGTTGCTCATGGCAGAGAGACTAAAGACAGGGAGAGAAGCTCCCTTTCAGATTCTTTTATGTTGCTGATGGGCAGGGGAGGGAGACTCTCAAGATGGCTGATAGCCTGGTCTGGTTAGTTTGATCATAACCAGATCGAACTTGTCGATCCTAAGTTTTAGAACTATCTGATGGGTCTTTGATTTTAGATGACTGAACTTTCAAAATAACCGAAGAACCCATCGGTTCAGTTCGGCAAACACCCAACCTACTACCTACACCTGTCCCAGGTGATAATTTGTGATAACAAAACAGAAAATAATAATCTTTGATGAAAAGAAATTTCACAGACCGAGGTGACTTTCGGCAATTCCGAAAGAGGGCCTAAGGCATGCTGTTGCAGCAGGCCAGGAAGTACGAAATCTCAATTTGCTGTTCTCTTTTCTTTTTCTTTTTTTCGAGAAGAACCTCAATTTGTTCACATCGGCATCTCCATCCTGGCACATCACAACAGTTGCATGGTCCATGGCTGAAGAGCCCAAAGATGCCATGGATATTTGGTATACACGCATGTACCATTCCAGTTGCTCACGGCAGAGATGAGAGACAGGAAGCTCCCTTTCAGATTCTTTTGGCGTTTCTGATGGGCAGTGGAGGAGACTCACAAGATGCTACCAGAAGAATAGGAAGAGAGGGTGAAGCATATGCAGCGGCCGCCAGGGATATGTAGATTGATGGGAATATATAGTATGGAGACTGACGGACGGACAAATCTTGAGCAGATTCCTTCTCCACATTCTGGACAGTGCTGGAGGGATCACATGGAGATCTATAGAGCAGGATTTGGATCCTGCATAAACATCAATTTTAGTCGGTACGAGACTGGGGAGTGTTGCATATATCTTTTGCATCTTTTTTTGTACCTCAGCAACATCAGCAATGATTATCATGTAAGGGGGTCCAACTCGAAATAAAGTGCTGCAGGATCTTAGTACATAGTATGCATATATATATTTCCTTTGTTGATGCATCTTGAGCCAAACAATTGAAGCCGTATTTTCATGTTCTGTAGTTATTCTGAACTATTTGAAACCAAGCTCGTTTACAGAATATATAATATGCCCATTCGCCACACTAAACCTAATATATATCTGGTGCTTATAAAAACTAATATGTATCCTTCCTAGAAGTTAGAATGCCACTATGTTTTACTCTTTTCCTTTTCCATTTCCTGACAGGAGAATATGTTGGTTGCCGAGCCTTGATGCTCTATGAATTATCACTTTATCAGATAAAAAGGTGCAGCATGATGGAAACGGGGTCCTCCCTTGAGAATCAGCCTATGGAGATAAGCTGGAGAGTGAAAGAAAGGTTCTCCTTGACATCAAATTCTATCTCCAATAAATGTATATCATACAACGAAAAGAGGACATGAACAAGAACTAGGTGCACCCATGCATGATGATGCATGTACCCGGCGCCCTGGCCACATTACACCACCCGTGCACACTGTCTGCCTACATGCATAGTGAGAGCAATTTGGGGGTGGTAATAGTGAAAGCTACTGACATGCCACATCTAAAGCAAAGTGCTTGCAAGATTTTTTTAGACAACTTTTATGCCAAAAAAAAAAAAAAACATTTTCAGATGATCCATCCATCAGACAGAGGAGTCAATTCAGTTCTCTGCAGCTTCAGGTTAAGATGCAGATCACTGAAAAAAGGGCCACAAAGAAAAAAGGAGAGGAAAAAAGGGGAGGGAGATAAGTGACATAAGTGTACCTTGCTGCAAATCAGCGAATGATCCAAGGACATACAAGCTGTTTCTCGTCAGAGGCTGCTTTGCCTTCCTGCAGCACTCGCACAGTTGAGGGTGTCATGGTGTCACTGTCATTCACATTATTATCACATACATGACACATGCATGCATCTTCAATAGGCAAGGGTGAATAGCGTTGCATGATTTGTTTGTATGATTGTATAGCTTATTGAGGGCAAATGATCTATATAATGTAATCACACAGGGTCGATTTCATGTCAGAAATCAGAAGTGAGTTAATAATATATTTTTCAGGAAAAGTAATCATGGACACAAAATTGGATCGATGATTGAAGTCAAACTAGTCAAGATTGTGCGAATCCCGCCAGGTGGGTTGAAGGAGGAAACCTATGCCTGCCTATGGGACTAGACTAACCCTTGAAAAATACAAATGCATTGGACTTTTCAGTTGTATTTTTCTCTAGGGCACTGAGTATGCCAATTGATATAAGGATACATCCCTGTCCTTCACTGCCTTGGTTTGGTCAGTAGTAGTATAGTTTAGGCCTATAATATTAGTAGGTGGTTAGGGAACAAAGCAAGGCCAAGAATCCGCTCAAGAGAGGGGGAAGAAACAAAGGACAAGAAGATTGTACCGCCCATGGGGAGGTGTTCCATCTTTTGATAGAAAACCCTGAGGTCTCTAGTACAAATGTCACTGTGATATTCCTGTGTTGTTTGTTACTGGTGTTGCCTTGGTGGAGGAACACTGCAAAACTGATGTGGGCAAACCTTCCCATTGTTGCTTTCTCTCTTCAGGAATCTTGCCAACTTTATTAGCATTGGGCTCTGCAAAATCATGCAGCTAGACTCAAGCTAGGATCCACTCATTTTATTAAAATTGTAAAAAAAAAAAGGGGAGAGACAGGATCACAGGAACATAGTACAATGTAGTAATTCAGCAAATGCATCATAGAAACAACCCATCATAGATCATATTTAAGTTGCAGTTTGTAATAAGTTCAAAAAAACAAACCCCGCCGAAGACATTTTAGTGTTTTGTTTTCATCTACAGAAGACAGTCCTCCCCCCTTTCTATTATATATCATACAGAGTTTTGTCCAACAAAGATCAGGCAAAGCCTTTTATTTTATCTATTAGTTGACTTTTAAAGAAAAACAAAAAATAGCCACATTAGTATTATTCAAACAGAGAGTAGTAGAGATTCATTAGGTCTAGTTATAAGATAGCTAGCCTCAAGTCCCATAGTGGCTTTCTTGGACTTTGGCTGATTTGGTTAAAAAACAATTGGGATCAGTTTGCTTCGTAAATGTTGAACCCACCAAGATTAGGGCCTTGATTAGACCCCAAAAAGGCCATTAAATTGGATTTAGGTCCCATCATTTGTTTCTTCCTTCGTTTTCTCTCCACTCCTTTCCCCCCTTCTATCTGAATCCATTCTTTTAAGGCCCCTAGAGACCGTTCTGATAAAAAATATGATAGAGATCAAGTGATTAAGCACGTACTAAGGCACTTTTTCAAATCAAAAGCGCTCCGTCCATGCATCTTTGAAAGGCTTAAAGATTGGCTACCCTGAATAATTAAACATGGTGATCTGCTCTAAGCCTCATTAGTTGCTTGAAAAGTACCTTTGTAACCCCACCACTGGTCCACTACTTCCATGCTAATGCAAATGCAAATGCAAATCACCGAATTGTTATATACTTTTATCCAGGCATATAAAGACAATTTGAAAAGGTACAAGACCAGCAATATATTTGGACTTGTTCAACCTCCTACACTCTGGTTTTCGGCAGAGCTTGGCTAGGGAAACACAGCTGAAATAGATCCAAATTTATTTGAATTCAATTCAAAATTGTGGATGCTCAAAGTATCTCCATTGTTTTCTGCATACAAGCTTCACGGGTCATTGAGAATAACTAAAAAGTAAGTGATATATTTTCAGTCAAATAAATGAACTACTTTGCAATTTCTATGCTTCCCTCACTATCAAGTTCTGAAACATCTTTTCTCCAAGAACTGAGACTGTCTTCAATGTAAAACCACAGAGACATAACCTTGACATTCTTCGTTGACACAGAGAGAATTTTATCACAACAGTATATTCTTGCAAATTGACCTTCCCTCTTGAAATCAGAGCATCTGTTCTTCCCCCAAGTTGCCAATGAGTAAGCTGCATACAGATTTGACGGCATAGCATATATGCCATGTTGCTATTTTTGACAATGAAGGAACATTGAAACCCAAACTTGAAAATTCATCTGTCGTAATTCACCTACAAAAGTGTAATTTCTTCGTTACATAAAACTTTAGCACCCAGTCCAGCACAACCTACCTCTCAAGTCTTTAACTTATAAATGTGCAAAATTTTTTTTGCCTCATTTGTACTTTGTGTATGGCTCAATTTTGTACACAAGAGAGGTATGATGTATATTAGATTATGCAGCAAAATGTAGTAATAATAATCATCATTAAACAAACAACCAAACAAATGATGCTGCAATTTCATATAGTAAACTACTCTAGTATATAACTAACAACACATCTAAAATTCATGTATTTTCTAGATACATCAAAACGTTGCAGGTTGAAGAAAACTCATCACAACCAGTTCATCTTGGCCAGAACAAGAGCTTAATACAACTAGCACAGCCAGGCTTTGCAACATGATCTTCTTCTCTCTCACGGTTAATAATCATCCAAATCAATTGATTAACCGTCTAATGATTAATATAATCCTCTCTCTTCAGTCTCACATGACGCTGCACGCGTTGGCGTTCTCCTCGCTGAACAGGTAGTACGACCCGGGCGTCGGCGGCGTCGAGTAGAAGTACCCGCCGCCAGGCGTGTACGCCGCGCCGGCCATCGGGTGGTAGTACGCGCTGCTCCGGAGCGCCGAGCTCGGGTGCGCCGTGCTGTAGCTCATGACGTACGCCGGCGGGTGCACTACCCCGCCGCCGCCGGCGTAGTACCCCGGGTAACAGTTCATCATCGGCGGTGGCGGGTACGGCCCGGCGTCGACCACGGTGAGAGGGCCGGAGTTGCCGCCGGCGCCCGGCTTCGTGGGTGCTGCGTCCGGCAGCGGGTGGACCTCCACCATTGCACCGGCGCCCGCGGCGTCTCCGTTAGCATTGGCATTGCCGTTGGGGTTGGGGTTGGCGTTGCCGCCGCCGCCGCCGCCTTTCTTGCCTTTCTTCTTGCCGCCGCCGCCGCCGGGCGCGATGGGCTGCGGGCCGTGCGGCGTCATGGCGGAAGGGGGCATCACCTGGGCTTCTCCGGCGTCAGGGGAGCCATTGCCGCCGCCGCCAGCCTCAGGCTTGTCCTGCGAAGCCTCGTCGCACGAGGCGCCGCCGCCATCAGCCTCGCCTTGCTGCTCCGGGGGGCTGGCCGGTCCGCCGTTACCCTCCGCCGGCGCGGGCGCGGCCGCCGGATTATTGTTCGTCCCGGCCGCCGCGGGGCTCTTGTTGCCGCTCTTCTTCTTTTTCTTCTTCTTGCCGCCGCTGCCGTTGCCGGGAGACCCGCCGGGCGCCCCGGGCGGGCTGTCGCCGGCTGCCGGTGGAGCTGGAGGAGCAGGAGGCTCCGGCCACGGCTCCGCGTGCTTGCCGGACTTGAGGAGCTTCTTGACGAGCGCGTCGGCGGAGACGTTGCCGATCACCACCACCTTGTGCTGCTGCGTGTCTATGTCCGTCTTGTACACACCTGTAGCAGAGGAGTCGGTTCATCAGTGCAACAACAACACTACAATGACAATAAGGATATTTCCTTTGTGTGACAAGCAAAATTTGAAGCAAATTTGCGACAATTTTGTTTGGGTTTAGCTATGGAAACAGTTAACGACAACGTTTGGGTTTGAACAAAGATGTTTGGATTTGAAGAAAATTTTGGGGCATCGGCGAGTGCAAGTGCTGATAACCAGTGGATTACTGAAGACAGCTGGTGCAACGAAATCAAGATGGCCTTTTTTGGGGACAATGATGGTGTTTTCAATACGTTTGTCACTAGTTCAGGACTGTCCATTTGTGTTGAAGAAAACAGAGGAAACTTTCACGAATCATCAGTTCATCACTCCTGATTTCAGAAAACATGATAGGTGCAGTAAAACTCACTTGGAACCAAATAAATAAATAAAGTCCTTTTACACAGATACACAAAAGAAAAAGATCAAACAACCGAAGGCGGAAAAGCGCGGGATTTAGGCGACTGGCAAAGAGTTGTCCAGACTTTTGCCAAGTCTTTAAGAAGTATAACCTGATTTGGTGAGAAAACAAACAACAACAAAAGATTGCTCACTGCTTGAAGGTTCTGAAATTGAAACTTGGAATTCCTCTTCCAGTTCCTTGTGAGCATACCATACCTTCTATGCTGTGGAGCACCTTCTTGACCTTCTTCTTGCAGCCCTCGCAGTGGATGCTCACTCTCAAGGCAAGAGTCTGGCCGGCAACAGAGAACACAAGAAAGAAACATCAGAACCATTGAACCAGAGGAAGCACCAATCAAAAGATGAGCAGCACCACCAGCAGCAAGTCTTGGATAAGGCTGGACTCTGTCGGAGCTTCTCACCTGGTACCTGAGTGGCTCTGGCCCTTCTTCGGCAGCCGCCATGGCCGAGTGAGCAGGAAGAGGGGAGGCTGGAAGCAGGGCCAAGATGGAAGAAGGTGAGAAGGAGCAGAGGAGGTGAGCGAGACTGAGAGACAGAGACGTACGGGAGGCTTAAAGAGTGGCCCTGAGCCTGAGGAGAGAGGCGTCTCGGCTGTCTAAATAGCATCTGGGAGCAGGAGGGCAGAACAATGCCGTATATGTGCAGTAGATATGAGCTTTTTGCTTGTTTGATTCTTTTTCTGGTGGTGTGGTGTGGAGTAGAATTTGATGAGGTAATTGTTCCACCAACATCTATCTCTGACGATGCTGGGTGCAAGATGTTGTTTTCTTTCTTATTTAAGTTCATTCTTCAGAAAATTGTTTTCTTCAGAAAACCAAACGCTCGTGTTCACTATGGAGTTCTGTGTGCAAAAAATAAAATCTGCAAGCTAGCAGGGGTTTTAGATGCGCACCTGCTATTCACTTGTACTCCAACCGTGGAGATGCTCAAAGTCTCTTGTGCCTATTGACCAGACGTACCACGAGGAGATGCTCACCCAAGGTACCACGATGAGATGCCCTCTATGCATGGATAGTAACAACTGTGTTAAAACTTGCTCCAATAATAGAATCCTATAATAGTGCAGCGTATCCAACTCAAGAAAAGTGGCGCTGGTCTCGATGACATAAGCTATGTTAGGTCTTAAAAAAACATAGGCTATGTCAGGTCTAAAAAAACATAGGCTATGTCAAGCTTTTCTACTATAGTTATAATGATGCACAAATCTTTTGCGTGTTTTTAAAAAAGGCACAAAAGGATGTATTTGAAGACATAGAACTCAAGAGTGTTAGAATGTAAAGGAGGCAAGATACAGACCTGAGCATATCTCGGACCATCCCGAAAGAAAGATAGGTTTTCTCAAACTGAAAATTGTACTCATGAATATCCACATAACATATTGAGCCAGGGCCACCACTAGTTTCTCTCTTGAAAATGATTGAAACCGTTAATATTGGGTTGAAACTTATTTTAGGCTTGTGTTTTTTTTTTTGACGAGGAAACTGAATTTCATTAACAGCAAGAAGCTGAAAGGACCATTACATTGTTAATGGTTACATAATGGAGTGCCACTAAGAGTGGACACTCATGAACATGAGCTGCACTAACACAAGCAGCATTCGGATGTAATGCATGAGCTTGGGAGGCAGCAAGTGCCTGTCTAGCTAGAGAATCAGCCATCTGATTATACCAGCTAGAGAATCAGCCATCTGATTATACCTTCTATTGATCCTTCAGATAGAATTGTTTGAGTCCTGAAGTGTGGCATGATGAGTTGGGTGTATGGCTTGCATCTCCAATCAGGAGGATTAGCCAAATCTGTGCCATTGATGAAGTGGACTAAATGCTGATTATCTAAGAGAATAGTACAGCCTTGTAGATTGAGCGCTTTTAGCAAACTAGTTGCTAATGCCATGGCGGCAGTCTCAGCCAAAAACACCGAGGAGGCATCCTTCGTGATTGCTTTTACAAAGATGCTCAAGGGAGGGTTGACCTGTGTGTCAATGATGAAAACTCCAAGACCTGAAGCTGTTCAGACTAGGACGAGTTTGACGTACTTGGGCTAGGCAAAAAAAAAAAAAAAAAAAAAAAAAAAAAAAAAAAAAAAAAAAAAAAAAAAAAGCTCAGGCCTACATGGGTATTTGAAAAATAAAATTACCCCGTGTAGTAGATTGTTAGCATTTGTGTTTGAGACTACGTAGACATCCACATCACTAAGGGCCTGTTTGGGAGGGCTCCCAACAGCTTCATGGAGCTGTTATTTTGCCAAACACCTCTTTTAAAAATAGCTTCACTAGTGAATCTATTTTTCTTCCTCTCTCAGGGCCTATTTGGGAGGGCTCCCAACAGCTTCATGGAGCTGTTGGGAGCTGTTATTTTGCCAAACACCTCTTTTAAAAATAGCTTCACTAGTGAATCTATTTTTCTTCCTCTCTCACAAAGCAATGGAACCAGGGAGAGCTGAAAATAGTAGCTTTCTCCAGCTTCACCTGACACTGGTGGGTCCCGTCCTGTCCTTTTCTCATGTCTGCCCATGGTCAGGTCTCGCGCACGCAGGCTGTTGGCGAGTACTGCTCGGAGAAGCGACGGCCCTGCTCGTCGCGGAGGCGAGCGCGTGTCTCGGGGCGGGGCGCCGGCAAGGCCACGGGAAGGGAGGCGACGGGACGGAGCCTGGCCGCCGGGACGCAGGCCTTCGGGGTTCCGGGGTTGCGGCTCGCCGCCGCGGGTCGCTTCTGGACGAAGATCTCGCCGGGAGGCGACCTCGGCTGCAGCTGGACGCGAGCACGACCCTCCATGGCTCGACGGGAGGACGAGCTCGGCGCATCCCGCCGGAGCATGGCCCGCCGCCGCCGGGGACAAGGCCGCTGGGGAAGCGTGAAAGTCCCTAGTTTGGTTTTGGCTAATTGATGAAACCTAGGACTAACATTGTTTATCTAAGTGGTTGATTTAGAGAAAGGTTGTCCACATGATGAGCATATTGAATATGAAGCATGACACGTGTCATGTGATCAAAGATGAAGATCAAGACGATGCTTGGCTCCATGGACCGGTGTTGAAGGTGAAGGGCTAGTCAAGGCTTGGAGTGAAGGACCATGCAATGGTGAAGCTTGGGCAAGACTAGGCGCCGATGGACCGATGCACGGTGAAGGGCAAGTTAAGTCAAGGTCGATGGATCGAGACGGTCACATGATGGTGTGAAGCGTTCATATCATTTGGAGGAACAAAATGGGCTCAAGGCAAAGGTATAACCGATAGGGCCATTTTGTTTTGCACTCAAGACACCATAGAGGGTGTGAGTGGTTTAGGATCGATAGCCGCACTATTAAGAGGGGAAGTCTTATTGGCTATTCGACGCACGGGTGCCACTAGGTGAATTCATGAAGTGCATTGCATGTAGGACCTAGTGAGCTAACCTAACCTTTGGGAAAAGATTGTGAAAAGCTAACACACAAGCACATGGAGATGTAAACTTGGTGGTGTTGGCACATTTACAAAGGTGGCGTTTTGGGCGCGCTGTGGTTTGCAGGGTAGAGATGGGTTTGGGTCCATCTCTTCGGCGGGATTCGGCGCTTTCGGGAAAAATGGATGCATATTTTCTATTGCGCCGGATGTAAAATTTGGTTGATTTCATGCTATCTCTGTTGATCAAGTTGGTATACTTGTTGGATAGCATGTCTGAGAAGTTGGCGTCTCGACGGGCTGAAAAATGGTTTCTCTAGTAGCGGCGGACGCGGCGGCCGGACGCGCAGGGCTTTGGCACCGGACACGTCCGGCGCGTGTTGGTCCTCTGTGTGGTGCTGGCGGGCTGCGAAGCGAGCGCCGGACGCCGAGGTGGCGCGTCCAGCGGGCGCCGGACTCGCACCAGAAAGTTCTGGGGTGAGTGCCTCGCGCGCGCCGGGCTGCCGGACGTGTCCGTCGGTGTGCGCTGGACGCGGGCGCCGGACGCGTGACGTCATTAGTTTTTGAACGTTGGCTCGGCCAACGGTCGGCAGCGGCTGGGCGCCGGACGCGTCCGGCGCTGGCAAGCGGACGCGTCCGGCGCGTGTTGTTCAGGCCCCCGAGGGGGTAATGGTTGGATGTTTGAGGTTGGTCTATAAATAGATGGTGGCCGGGGCTTGGCCATCTCTCTTGACTTCCCAACTCATTCATTCATCTTTGTGAGCAGAAAAACACTCTCCCACTCTTCTCCCTTGCTTGGTTGATCATCCTAAGAGAGATTGAGTGAATCACCTAGTGCATTGCATTGCTTGAGGGCATTCTAGTGGCACTTGTGGGTGGTTTAGCCGGTAGATTTCTTGTTACTCTTGGAGAGTACCGCTCCTAGCCGGCTTGGAGATTGTTGGAGGCGTTGGCAAGAGAAGGTGATTGTTCTTGGCCACCTCCGGTTGTTTTGTGAGAGGTTCTTGTGCTCACCTCGTGTTGACGGTCGTTAAGTATCAATTTTATACCGTCAACGCAGCAAGAGAAAGGACTAATATGAGTTCACCTGTTAGATATAGGGGTTACACTTGACAAATTCCACGAGTTTTGGTGATTGTCTATTTCTGCGGGGGTTATCGAAAGAGAACCAAAGGAGGCCCACATGTCATGATTACATAGAGATAAAGACCGAACGGGTAAAATTGTATAATCTAGAAGACTCCGAGAAGGCAAACCCTGGAAGCCGGGGGCCCACTTTGGCGGGGTGGCGGTCGGCCGACTCCCCACCTCCACCAATCGGGTGGAGTCTCGTGGATCCCGCCTCCACCGCCTTTGAGGATGAATAATTATCGTCCATTTAGGTCGGTTTGATCCGAGGGCTGTGGTTAATCCTAGGGGCTATATATTCGAGCCCCTGGCCCTGGGTGAAACCCTAATTCATTCCTAATTCATTCAAGAGTTCATTCTCTCATCGGAATTCGAGAAGCCGAGCCACCATCTCAATTAGAGCTCCATAGTTTAGTAGCATAGCTACATAGGAATAGATCTAGAGGGAATCAAGCCTAGCTTGGAGTCCGGATCTGTCGGAGTTCTTGGTAATTCCCCTCTACATTCTTGTAATATTCATCATTGTTCGTGATACTATGAGTAGTACTTTATTCTATTCTATTATATCGGACTTGACTTTGCTCTATTTGATTATGTTCTCAATTATATTGTTCTTAGTTTACTTTGATTATATGTTTAGCATAGTTGGACTAGAATTATGTTTATGCATAGGATCGTATAGCGCTTGCTCATTAGATCGATGGGTGAGTGGTAAATATTGTGTAGGCGTGGTGCCTAGATTGTATTTATCTGCGATTACACCCTATTGGCCGGGTCGTGTGGTAGATCGCGGAAGTGACAGTTCCGTTGAGTCCTTTGTATTCCATCCCCGTTGGTAGGTCTTAGTAGAACAACCTATTACATTGAAGTCATTGCTATGTCTCTAGTCTTCTCGGTAATATCACTATGCATAGATGTAACCTTTTCCCGCCATGATTGCTAGATGTTCTTGCACTAATCATTGTATGCTTTGACCTTATAGTTAGAATAACATAGGATTATACCCTAGATCGTCCTAGTCCATGCTAGTGTTATAAGCTTAGAGTGCTAAGTTGAGATGGCTTATTACTATTATTTTATGTGGCTAATTGCTCTCATTTATCTTATGTCAATTATCATTCATTCCTATATTTTATGTGACACTTACCCCGTATGAGATGATCGATACGAGACAAGGTTAAGCTCTCCATTATCGCATGTGCATTGCTCATCACTCATTATCCAGTGCATTCCCTTCCCGGTGGTAAAAATATAAATAACGATACCTGGATACTCCTGGTTAAAATGCTACATCGGTATTATTCGTAAACTTACCGGATCCCATATTTATTTCTAGTAGCGAGTTGCATTATTTAGTACCGGCATTTTTGGCGCCATGTTAGGGATGACAACCTAACACCGAGTGGCGTTAGAAATGTCAACAAGCATTTTGGCGCCGTTGCCGGGGATGGTTGAAAGCCAATGGATAATGAGCGGCATTGCACTAGATAATGTGATTGAGTTGTCTTTGTCATACTAACCCTTCTCTACAGGATTACCCTTGTTTTGTCTACTTGTGTATCTTATGCAGGGTAATCAAGACAATTCTTCCTGATAATTATATTGACGATCCAGAAGCTTTATTCAGGAAGGCCAGAAGCAAGTTGAAGAAGACCAATCAATCATCATCATCAACTCAACTTGGAAGTTTGTCAGAAGCAGAAAGTCAACCTTTCGTTCGAGACTTGACACCAGCGTTTGAAGCCATGGCGAACAAGTCACTCCGCGAGTTCTCAGCTCCCACTACGGACAACATTCGTACAGGACCAGCTGCGGACATCGAAGGAGCTTTTGAGCTCAAGCTGCGCTAATCAACATGGTGCAAGCAAGCCGGTTACGTGGGAAGGCCCATGAAGATGCTAGTGCTCATCTCCAACACTTCCGGAGATTTGTAGCACATTCACTATCAAGGATGTCCCCCGAGATGCTATACTACTTCGCCTCTTCCCATTCTCACTCTTGGGGAGAGCGAAGCGATGGTTCTACGCCAACAAGGAGAAGAATCCTACGTGGGCACTATGTTCCACCAATTTCTTGGCGAAGTTCTTCCCCATGGGCAAAACAAATGCTCTTCGTGGGAAGATATCAAGCTTTCAAGCAACACCATGATGAGGCTGTCCCGAAAGCTTGGGAGCGCTTCCAAGATTACATCCTCGAGTGTCCTCATCATGGCATGGAGAATTGGCTGCTCATGCGGACATTCTACCATGGGCTCGACAACAAGACACGTGAGACGATGGATGCTGCTGCTGGAGGTGCATTCTTATCACTCACTATTCCTCAAGCCACGGCTCTTGTGGAGAAGATGGCATCCAACCAAGGTTGGAGTGAAGAAAGAACTCGGACCCGCAAGAGAGGAGGAGGAATGCACCCGGCTGAAGGAGGTAGACATCTTTGCCCAAAATGGATCTGCTAATGAAGAGGCTCGATGAGAGAGCCACGAAAAGAAAGAAGTCATGCATATACATGATGCTCGCATGACATGTGAAGAGTGTGGAGAGGCTGGGCACACGGGTGCTAACGCCCGGGCGAAGGAGGACGTGAACTACCTCAACAACAACAACAACAATAATTACTACCGTCCTCGCGAATCAAGGTTGGAATCAACGCGGAGGCCTAACTACTCGGGAAATTATTCGAGCAACTATCAAGGTAACGGCTCCTCCCTACAATAATTACAACCAACCGCCTTTGAGAGAGCTAGTCTTGAACCAAGGCAAGATGATGGACAATCTGTCCAAGAAGGCGACATCAAATGACAAGGTCCTAGAGACACTCGGCAACGAATGGATGGCTTTTCCAATGCCATCAAGAGTCGGCTCGGCTTCAACAAGATACTTGAGTCGCGGTACAACAGTTGTTAACCTTGCTCCCTCCACCGGCCAAGGTAAACGGCGGGACAACCCGAAGAGCTCGAAACCGCAAATCTTGTTGATATATTCAATGTAGAAGATAGCCGGAGTGATCCATCGAAGGGTCATGGATTGACTCAACTCCCCGCCGATCAAGAAGGGCGATCCGGGGAGACCAAGTCATTCCGATCTCCATTGGAAGTACTAACTTTAATGAGGCAATCTGCGACTTCGGTGCAAGCATCAACATCATGCCAAGAGTGATATATGAGAAGCTATTCGATGCCCCTAGCATACACAACCATGTGCTTGCGGCTTGCGATCGGTCACTCCGTGTTCCTTTGGGAATACTTGAAGACATATGTGTACGAGTGGGCAACTCGTATGTTCCAGCAGAGACTTCGTGGTAGTGGATACGGCGGTGATGAAAGGTCCCCTGTCATTTTGGGACGACCATTCTTGAACACTGCTGGAGCCATTATGTATGCCAACACTTTGCCAAGATCATCTTCAACATCATGGGCAAGCGAGAAACCTTCTTCTTCAAGAACAGAGTGCTTGCAGTTCAGCACACCCTCATCGGCCCGAAAAGTGAGAAGAAGAAGAGTCCGGCTAAGAAGAGCAAAAACAAGAATAAGAAGACCAAGAAGACGGAGACAAGTGAGGATGGTCACTTTGCAGTCCATAAGGAGCATGACCACTTACTCGGGTCCCCACGTCGATCAAGAAGGATGACCCGGTGTCCCAACCATTCAATGCTCCATCAACGAAGCTCTTTCAATAAAGGCATGTACGCTGACACCGGATCGGGCGTCAACATCATGGCCAAGGTAACTTATGAGTATCTATATGGCACTATGCCTTTGGAGCCTACCTATGCACAAATGCGGATGGCGGACCCGGACATTCCGCTTCGTCGAAGGAGAAGTGAAGGATGTCCTCATCCAGATAGATGACCATTATGTCCCTACGTACTTCCTAGTCATTGACATGGGTGATGACTACGATCCTCCAATCATCCTAGGAAGACCATTCCTGAACACCACCAGCTATCATCTATATTGGGACGGGGAGAGATTCATTTCCACTTTCCCACCGAGAAGGTACGCCGCTACTTCAATAATAATTATATAATCACCGAGGAGCCCAAGAAGAACAGAGCAAGGAGAAGGCAACACGTACCGTCGCGAGAACAAGAAGAACATCACTACGAGATGGATGGGCCAACTATGAGGGAGAAGTATTCGAGATATGAAGATCGGCACCCGAGAAGAGAAGAACATTATAGAAGAACCTGAGAAGGTGCTGTCATCAGAAGAGAAACAAGTGCTCCAAGAAGCTTCCTCCTCAAGATCACCCTCTCCAACAAAGAAGGTGTGGAAAGTAAAAGAAAAATCAGAATCAATTCCTACACACGGCGACATCATCCGAGGCGCCGGCCAATGCGCCCCTTGAAAAATGAACAAACATGATAGGTCCCTTCGGAGGACTTAAAACCACCGAACGCCGCGCCAAGAGGTAACTTGGTATTTATCGGCATCACTTTTCCAAGGCATTGCATTTTTACCTTAGCATCCTTGTTTTCCTACTTGCACCTTAGTTGCATCTTTACCATCTACGCATTAGAAAAGAAAATAAAGATGTTGTGCATTTGCATCCGTAGAAAATCGTCAAGCCCCATGTGGATAGTCATTCACTTGTGGTGGCACAAAAATAATTTCTCGGCATATTTATTTCCCCGTCTCGCATTCCTTAAATAATAAAAAGATAAAAATATTTCTTGTGATCTGTTAGAACAAGTCTAAGTTAAGAAAGTTCTAGACAACCAAGGCCTAGAGGTTTTATCACTAACGCTTAATTAGTTCCACAAGCTTTGTTGTCTATTTTGAGCTTCATAGAACATCAAGGATCAAGAAGAGCTAACAAAGCGAAGGACATCCAGTCCCCTGTCGGAGTCTTTGCCGCGCGACAATTGAATGCTTGTCTCCAACGGCAACTATCTACAACACTCTGGAGGACTAGAACGTCTTCGGTGCCTGTCGGCAACATCGGCGGACTATGTCAACATCCGGCTTGGGGGAGAGCATCCCCGTGTACCAAGCTAAGTGTTTCCAACTTATCTAATTATGCTTTATTAAAGTATGCTTTGTTAAAACAACTAAAAAAGATGCATAACCATAGAAACCCAGAAAGATTTCCTTATTTATCTTTTCTACTTTTGGAGAGCTCTTGCAATCTGTCCTTAAAAGTGATCCCTAGAATAAACTCTACATGGAGATGATGAATAGTTGCTCTGCCGTAATTCCTTTCAAGTACCTAGTTTTCAACCTTGCACTCTCCCGAGTCTTGGACACAACTTGTTTAGATTTGAGATTTGCTCAACCGAAACTTGTGGGTAGCGAACACTTGATCTAAGTCTAGGTGGTTGACGGGTATGATATGGGAAGGTTTTGAGCTGCTATCCATCTTGTTCCTAGAGATACTAGAGTTACGGAGAATTTATCTTTGAAAATATTAAATTCCCGCATGATGAGTTCCTTTATGATGAGAGTTCAAATTCCTACCACAGCCATATATTCATGCTTACTAGATTAGGAAAACCCATCTGTTTAAATAGATCATATTGTAGATTTGAGTGTAGACTTTATAGGCATTGAGTGTGGTTATCTTGTGGACCCATAAGGAATTAGTCACGCGAGATAAAGTCAATACTATGTGCTCTCCATCCATTGATCTATGCTACTTGTCCTCGAAGCACGCACCCATTTTATAAATACTACATTCATTACGTGCTACTACGTTCCTCGAAGTACCACCCACATATAGATCCATATCCACCACATATCGTGCTATCTCTACCACCGAGATACGCACCTATGCTACTCCTACCCCGGGAGTACGCATTCTCCACTTACCGTGCTATCTCTACCCCGGAGATACGCACCTATCTTTGCTCCTACCCCGGGAGTACGCATCCATCCATTCATCCATCCACATATACATACGCCATTCATTTCACTTCATCCGAGAAGGTTCTACTCCTATTCGGGAGTGAACGTCTAGACATAATCATCGCCGTTCTATTTGCCTACATAAAAGCTCCGGTTATTATCATTTCAAGTTATACACTCCCTGTGCTAAAGTTTTATTTCCGGAGGATTGGTTGCTCTAAAAAAAAAAGAAAAAAAAAAAAAGAAAAGAAAAAAAGAGAGAAAAAGAAAGGAGTAGCCAAGTCCTTCCATTCAAGAAGTTTCAAGGTTTTCGAATAAAGGGAGTCATGTTATCCTCGAAGGAGCAAGTGTAGAAGTAGATGTTCACCAGGTTGAGTACCCCTCATAATCATTTCCTTATCACCATCATCTTATCATCTTCTCATCCATTCCATTTCCTCATTCACATGCACATATGACTTCATTATTATTTTAGTTCCTAATGGATCCATGTCTTAACTGTGCAATATATGCAAGTGAGTTTGAGTGTCTCCCCACCTATGAGCTCCACATAAGCCTATTAGAAAGAAGGGTGAGAGAGAGAAGGCACTTTCCACTATGCCTTAGTTCCATAAATACCACATATTTTGAGAGAAGAGAGAAGGCATACACTACTCATGCCTTAGAAAGGATCCAGAAATACCACAAATGAGAGACTCGAAAGGTTCATACAAGGAACTCTGAGTTTTATTTCAAAACCTTGCAAAAACTCCGGGATAATAGTTGATCAAAGAGCGAGAAACATGGCGCTTGACTTGACTGTTCTATCTTTCAACTACTCAAGACCCAAGTGATGGTTACAAGCCCCATGGTGAAAGGTAATATGAGTGAGTTTTGAGTCAGGATAGTTCACTCTAATCCGGAGGAGAGTTCTTGTTTGAACGCATGTGTACTTGTGAGGAGTGAAAGCATTGTAGCAACTCCCGATCCATCAACGAGTCTATCTTTGCTCGGGGACGAGCAAAAGGTAAGCTTGGGGGAGTTTGTTGACGGTCGTTAAGTATCAATTTTATACTTGTCAACGCAGCAAGAGAAAGGACTAATATGAGTTCACCTGTTAGATATAGGGGTTACACGACAGAATTCCACGAGTTTTGGTGATTGTCTATTTCTCGGGGGTTATCGAAAGAGAACCAAAGGAGGCCCACATGTCATGATTACATAGAGATAAAGACCGAACGGGTAAAATTGTATAATCTAGAAGACTCCGGAAGGCAAACCCCGGAAGCCGGGGCCCACCCGGCGGGGTGGCCGGTCGGCCGACTCCCCACCTCCACCAATCGGGTGGAGTCTCGTGGATCCCGCCTCCACCGCCTTTGAGGATGAATAATTATCGTCCATTTAGGTCGGTTTGATCCGAGGGCTGTGGTTAATCCTAGGGGGCTATATATTGAGCCCCGGCCCCGGGTGAAACCCTAATTCATTCCTAATTCATTCAAGAGTTCATTCTCTCATCGAATTCGAGAAGCTTGAGCCACCATCTCAATTAGAGCTCCATAGTTTAGTAGCATAGCTACATAGGAATAGATCTAGAGGGAATCAAGCCTAGCTTGGAGTCCGGATCTGTCGGAGTTCTTGGTAATTCCCCTCTACATTCTTGTAATATTCATCATTG
Organism: Themeda triandra; assembly: GCA_018135685.1. Taxonomy (NCBI): domain Eukaryota; kingdom Viridiplantae; phylum Streptophyta; class Magnoliopsida; order Poales; family Poaceae; genus Themeda; species Themeda triandra. The sequence goes on along the minus strand of JAENPR010001132.1, from coordinate 186,550 downwards.
TTCGTGATACTATGAGTAGTACTTTATTCTATTCTATTATATCGACTTGACTTTGCTCTATTTGATTATGTTCTCAATTATATTGTTCTTAGTTTACTTTGATTATATGTTTAGCATAGTTGGACTAGAATTATGTTTATGCATAGGATCGTATAGCGCTTGCTCATTAGATCGATGGGTGAGTGGTAAATATTGTGTAGGCGTGGTGCCTAGATTGTATTTATCTCGCGATTACACCCTATTGGCCGGGTCGTGTGGTAGATCGCGGAAGTGACAGTTCCGTTGAGTCCTTTGTATTCCATCCCCCGTTGGTAGGTCTTAGTAGAACAACCTATTACATTGAAGTCATTGCTATGTCTCTAGTCTTCTCTGGTAATATCACTATGCATAGATGTAACCTTTTCCCGCCATGATTGCTAGATGTTCTTGCACTAATCATTGTATGCTTTGACCTTATAGTTAGAATAACATAGGATTATACCCTAGATCGTCCTAGTCCATGCTAGTGTTATAAGCTTAGAGTGCTAAGTTGAGATGGCTTATTACTATTATTTTATGTGGCTAATTGCTCTCATTTATCTTATGTCAATTATCATTCATTCCTATATTTTATGTGACACTTACCCCGTATGAGATGATCGATACGAGACAAGGTTAAGCTCTCCATTATCGCATGTGCATTGCTCATCACTCATTATCCAAGTGCATTCCCTTCCCAGTGGTAAAAATATAAATAACGATACCTGGATACTCCTGGTTAAAATGCTACATCGGTATTATCGTGCGCTTGCGGATCCCATATTTATTTCTAGTAGCGGTTGCATTATTTAGTACCAGCATTTTTGGCGCCATGTTAGGGATGACAACCTAACACTGAGTGGCGTTAGAAATGTCAACACCTCACGGGGATCGCGAAGAGTAACTCTATTGGATTGCGCGTGTTGTTGAGTACCTCACTTGAGAGTGGGGCCCTGTGGTTTCCTTGCGGGGAAGTGCCTTGCGGGGCAAGTGGCTTGAGGGTCACACCAAAGGACCATCTAGGTGTTGGTCGACACAACGGGTGACGTAGCTTGGCGGTGCCCAAGTGAACATCCGGGGATAAATCATTGTGTTCATCTTGTCTCCCGGTGATTGGCCATCATCCCTTGTGTGTTGCCGATTGTGATTGTTTGTTCATCCTATTGGTGATTGGCAACCTCGACTCGATGCGTTGGTATAACAAGTCTCTATCCCTCTTGCATTACTTTGAGTACATTCTTGCAAAGTAGAATTGCTTGTGTGGTCGGTCGAGAACCACTTCTTGTGTAGACTAAATCCCGTGGGTAGAATTGCTTGTGTGGTCGGTCGGGAACCACTTTTTTGTGTAGACTAAATCCCGTGGGTAGAACTCTTGATCACTAGTGGTAGCTCTTGTGTGTACTAGTGATCACCTACTAGAATTGTTTGGATAGGAGGCTTGCATCACCTAGTAGGCTAAGCATAACTTGCTTTCCACCGTTTGTGTATCTAACGAAGTTTGCTTAGTGAGTTTGTAGAAATTTTTATAGGCTATTCACCCCCCTCTAGCCATCTAGGACCTTACAAGTGGTATCGGAGCCGAGGTCACCGTTTTAGTGCAAGGCTTAACATCCTACGGTGTTAAGATGGCTCAAATTGTGTTCAACCATGTTGGGGGCAAACCGCCTATGTTTGATGGAGTTAGTTCCTTTGATCATTGGAAGAGAAAGATAATCATGTATCTCGGTTCAATTCAAGAGAGAGTCTTGCAAGTTACTTTGCATGACTATGCTATTCTTGATAATGATCATCTCACCGATGAAGATAGAGCCAACACAACATGCAATAGAATGGCTCTCAACACCTTATACAATGGCATTGATACAAAGGTGTTTGAGGGGATCAAGGACTTGGAGCGTGCAAGTGAAGTGTGGACAAGGTTGGGTGAGACCTATGAAGGCACCAAGGTTGTGAAGAGTGCCAAGCTATATGGGCTCAAGAGTGAGTTCGAGAACTTCAAGAAGAAGGAGGATGAAACAATCATTGAAATGTTTCATCGCTTGCAAGTGATTGTGAATGATCTCAAGAGTTTGGGGCACAAGACAAAAGATGAAGATTTTTGTCACAAGTTCTTGATATGCTTGCCAAAGAGCTTCAAGATGTTGAAGCTAATGCTACAAAGAGATGGGCTTGAAGATAAGAAGCCAAATGATTTGCTTGGTGAAGTCTTGACATATGACAAATTTGATCAAGATGATGAGAAGATGGAAGAAGAGAAGAAGAAGAAGACCGTGGCATTCCAAGCCACATCCTCCAAGGGCAAAGCACCAATCTTTGAAGAAGAAGAAAACAATGATGAAGATGGTGACTTTGAGATTGATGATGAGGCACTTGCTCTTGTAGTGAAGAAGATGGGTCACATGTTCATCAAGAGAAGAGGCTTCAAGAGAAACAACTTCAAGAAGCAAGAGCAACCAAGAAAGTGTTTCAATTGTGATAGCACCGAGCATCTACAAGCCGAATGCCCATATGAGAAGAAGAAGAACTACAACAAGGGCAAGTTTGAGAAGAAGAAGCATGAGGCCAAGATGACACTCAAGAAGGGCAAGAATGGTGCATTTGTGGTCACTTGGGAGAGTGACAATGATGATGAAGATGAAGATTCATGCAACAAGGCATTGGCTTCCATCGCCATCAACAAGAAGTCTTCATTATTCTCTTCATCATCATCGTGCTTCATGGCCAAAGAAACCAAGGTATAATATGATGATAGTGATGATGATAGTGAGATGGAATATGCTCACGATGTTGATAATGTTGATGATGATGATGAACCTTCTAAGTATCAATTATATGACTTGATGCAAGAAACTAGAGATATAGCTATTGCCAAGGAAAAGGAGTGCAAGAAGCTTTCAATGAAAGTAGCAATACTTGAGAAAGCCCTAGGTGAGCTTATGACCACTCATGAGTGTCTAGTGGAAGACCATGAGAAACTTGGTGATTGAACTGCAACTCTAAAATTTACCATATAATAGTACCATGTAAGAGTTCATACAGATAAAGTATATCAAAACTAGCCTAACAAAGCAAGTCTCACATTTTTCGAGCAACGGGTGATTTACTATGAATTTCTAAAGATAAAGGCAATAGCAAGAAATTAAATAAAGTTCTACAGAAAAATATCCCAAAATTCACATCTCATAATTTCTATAGAATCTACTACTCATAAGAAAAATAACCCAATTTGAATCACCCCAATTGGATTAAAATTGACTGAGATATGAATTTTTGAAACTTAAAACAAAATCGAAAAACCTATTTTCTTTTTCAAAATCGTTCCTAAAACGCTAGGTACACCCCGAGTGTACCCAGGCTCGGGGTAAAATGCTACGTGCACCCGACCACGTGCACACGACGCCGGCCTGGCAGGTGGGCCCCGGGGTCCCACTGGCCCCACCTGTCAGCCTCACCCACAGCCGGGACACGGCGGCCGGTGGCGAACTCTCGCCGGCGGCGGCCCTCCGGCGCAATCCCAGGCACCGTCGGACGCGCCTCGACCTTGCACATCCAGTGCGCCAAGAATCACGGGCCCTAGCGGCCAGAAACTACGGCGGTGGCGTCCGCCGGCTGGCGGTGGCGGCGCTCGCCGGTGAGCGGCCCACCGAAGCCACGTCGGACTCCATTAACTAGCCTACGGGCTTGGCCTTGCTCCCCTGAGCGACCTACGACCAAGAACATCGAGAAACGGCGGCTCGTGCCAAGGCTTGAGCACGCCGGAGCGGCGGCGGGAAGCTCGCCGGCGAACCGCGAGCGCGGCTCGTCCGAGCTCCGCACCCCACCATATTCTACCCGAAGCTTGAGCTCGAGCATGCGCTGCATGTGCGCATCAATGCGCGAGGCGACAGCGGAAGACGGCGCGGCAATGGCTCGCGGGAGCGCCATGGCGGCGGCGGCCTTGCACGCGAGACAAAGGGGAAATGGCGGCGCTACCTTGGCGACTCGGTGAAAAAGACGGGTGGAGAAGGTGGAGCTGAGGGCGGCGAGCACGATGCTGCCCTCAGTTTCAAAAACGGCAGGTGGAATCGAGCTCTAGGCGGCGGCAAGCTCGACGGCGGCCATGGCGGGTCGGAGATGGAGGAAGGAGAGAGGAAGGAGGAGGGGGCAGCGGAGTGAAGGCGGACGGGACGGGACCCTGTCCACTTTCCCGTTTCGGGCAGAGGGAGGCGTGTGCGCGGGCGAGCGAGGGTAGGCGGCGCGCGACGCGTGGCGGCGTCGACGCCGATGGCCGGTCGCTGGCGAGCGGGCCCGGAGGGGCTGAGGTGGCGCGGAGGCGAGCTGTGGACCGTGGTGTGGCCGGCCGCAGCCGATCCAGGCGGCCGCGCAGCGCACGGCGCGCCGCCGATGTACGGTCGCCGCGTGGCGGCCACTGGACCGTACACCGTCGTCGCGAGGAAGGAGAAGGTGGGAGGAAGCCGCCGACGGGTGGGTCCCACCCCCTTTCCAATTCAAACTGAAATTTTAAACCCTCATAACTCCAAATCTATTTCGAATTAGGAAAAAACTTTCCACATGAAAGTTTCTCCAAATTTCGAGATGAAAAACTTTCCCAACTACAACTTTTGCTAATTCGGCTTGGTTTGGGAGATTCAAAAATCAGTTTGGAAAAATAATTTTAAAACTAATATTTTTAAACCCCTTGCACTGTTTTGTCCAAAATGAAGCCCTAAAACACATTTTCATAAATTGGTCCCAACAGAAAAGTTTCTAGAAATATTTTTCTGCATAAAACACTCCAAAGGACCAAAATCAAATAAGCAACCTATCTAGCACTTTGGAATAGATTTGCTTGCACACTTTAAGCCAATAATCATCCTAAGCGTAAATTTAATTGCAACTAATCAAAGCAAAGCATTTCCTAGGCTAACAATCACATGATGAGGTGATTATGCAAATGATGACATGATTAGAGTAGTTTAATTAGTGCTTAACACCGGAGGTGTTACAATGGTGGACTCTTGGATTCGAGAAGGAAGCAGCTCGACGGATAATCTCAAGTGTAATGCTTAATATGATTGCTTGGAATTAGAACAGTGCAAATCTAGCAATGGTAGGTTGAATAAAATTGACGCTTTAATAAATCTAGATTAAAACATTGAAAGTAAGGATTCAAGATTAGTAATGCTTTTCTGCGAAACTCCTCTTTTCTAGCTCAACTACTCAAAAGCCAGCATATCCTTGAGAGTCTTTTCTTTTTAGTCGGGTAAGTCTTGCGGAGTACCTTGAATGTACTCAGGGTTTGTTCTACCCCTGTTGCAGGTGCTGACAGTTGCTCCTAACCATGGTTGTGTCGCTGGGCTCGACATGATTTGGTTGCCTCTTGTGACTTAGGTGTCCTACCTAAGTTGTCTTCTGTAGCTCTACTTCACTTCCGTAATATAAAATTAAGTTTGTAAAATATTAACTTATTCATTATTTGTAAAATTAATGTTATTATTCTTCCGCACTCGATATATATATTTTGTAACTAATGTTGTAATGTTGTAGTTACTCCATTGTTGATCCCGGGTATGAGTATTAATTGTGGTTCAATCAGTGTTCGTTAAGAACATCGACAGGGCTTCATAAGTCTTAGAAACACATACATGGCTGTCGGAACTCTTTTGAGACAATGACAGGCGTATGTGGGCCATATTACTTAGGAGGTTCTGCCACAATTCGCGCCGCCATGAGCGGCGCAGCCGCAGCCGTGAAGATGACCGACGCGATTCTAGCCGCCACAAGCGGCGCAGCCGCAGTCGTGAGGACGACCATCAAGGACGCAAAAGGAACAGGCAAGACGACGGCCAGCATAACCACGGAAACCGCGTCCACAACGTCAACAACCAGGACAAGCCCTACGACGATGGCTACGACAAAGTCCTTAGCCAAGATTGCCCGAGGCATCCAAACAAAGGCCACACGATGGGTGAGTGTTGGGGCTTTGCCAACATCTTCCAAAAGACCAACACGCGGCGACCGTGGGGTGGCAACAAAAATCGGAGGGACAACCGCAACGCCGACAAGAACGTCAAGCAGGAGAAAGAAGACAACAAATCCGACGACGAAGGCCACCGGGAGCTCAGAGAACCCGAAAGAAACGTCGCGGTCATCTTCGGTGGCAAGGTCGCCACCGAGTCCCAAAGGGACAAGAAGTTACTCTGGCGGTCGAAAATCGCCTTCAGCAACGCCGACCAGGAGCGTGTCGCAGACGTCAAAGCACCCTCCTGGTCGAAAATTAATGTTATTATTCTTCCGCACTCTGATATATATATTTTGTAACTAATGTTGTAATGTTGTAGTTACTCCGTTGTTGATCCCGGGTATGAGTATTAATTGTGGTTCAATCAGTGTTCATTAAGAACATCGACAGGGCTTCATAAGTCTTAGGAACACATACATGGCTATCGGAACTCTTTTGAGACAATGACAGGAGTATGTGGGCCATATTACTTAGGAGGTTCTGCCACAGCTGGTATTAGAGCTCATATGATGGATCAGCTACAACATTACATTTGAAAACTTCAAAATGAATTTACAATATAAAAGTTTTTGAAGTTAACAAATTAAAAATGGATCCTTATCTATTTTCTTTCTTGCTGGAAGACTTTATGAAGTTCTTCGCTACTTCATTGGATGGTCGACAAGAAAGTCAACTTCCTTAACAAAAGCTTCGTCGAAGTGTCTACTAACAGTTTAGCTAACAAGCCCTCTAATTCACTAATTTGGTGAGGCTAGGGAAACTTCTAACATTGAGAGGTCGTATAGGACGAGCATATCATGTATATCATGATATCTTAATGAAACTTTAAAAAATTTCCCCTTAGGGCTGAAGAACAGTTATTATCCTTTATAGCTGCTCTATTGTTGAGTCTCGTTATATACCAGGTTTGTATTTACCAATTGAATCTTTTACTCCATAAGTTTCTATCCTTAGAAATTTGTGGGGAGTACCTTGATATACATTATTACCTTAAAAACTAAAACCTGGTATAAATCCTTGACTCTTTTGTTAAGTATGTGTCATGCCTTGATTCCCTTCAACTTCGACACATGTTATCTCCTTGATGTCATTGATGACATATATCTCATTTTAACATCATTACGTTTGTGCCCTTTAAGGTACCATGACCCAGGACTTGGAAATATCGTCGAACCCTAGGGTTACCTGTGTGGTGTTACTACTAGGTGTTCGCCGTTACCCAGGTCTATGATCGTGAACCTTTATAGTCCATAATTTAGTGTGTTCTCATTCTTTGAACACGCTAATCTTTTGATCATGATATTTGACAAATGTTTGTCAAAAGTCATTTTGATGTGTTCTATAGTGGTGTCTCGACCCGTGACTAAGGTGCCATGTCAACCTGGAATCTCCTGTGATTCGTGACCACCTGAGTTTTCACCTGGGCACGCACTGGTATTGTAGTCGGTGCTCCTGAACCATTATAGATCACAATGGATGTACTTGCACTTATTGAAAATTCTTGGGATTCAAAGTTGCTGTTTGAACTCCCTAAATACCTTGTGATCGTGACCGATTTTTGATCTCGGTTACATTCCCGATATTATTATGAGATGTGGGTTAATATTGTTGTGCCCTATAATGCTGCCATGTTCCGTAACCCTGGTGCCGCAACGGAACCTAGAGCCTCTTGTGTGTCGCGGTCACACAAGTTACTACTGGGTGCGCGCAGGTATCAAGGTTTGTGGGCATGAGCTATTATAATTTCACGACAAAGGTATCCAATTGTCTAAGACAATCGTTGTACTTCATACTTCAACCATCTTGAATTCACGATACCTTGATAGTTGCAACCTCTTGAATATCTTGGTTGTAACCCTGGAGTCAAGCTTTGTTGTTCTATGAACTCTTGTCAAGTTGAATTGCCTGACACATTTCCTTTTCCATTACTTACCCCACGGGATTTCGTTCCTTCGAAATCTCGGGACGAGATTTCTTTAAGGGGGTAAGGTTGTAACATCCTATATGTTAATACCAACTAATACTTAATTAAGTACAAGATTAAATCCTAATAATTGAGCATCATGGCATAAATTGCATTCTTGTTTTAAAATTGTTTTTATGTGATGCCTTGTTTTATACATGAAATGATGCTAGTTTAAGGATTTTATTCATGTTTATGTGATTTATGTGCTTTTCTCGAGTAATTTAAAACAAACTAAAATTTTGCCTTATATGTAATGCTTTGCAAATCTTGTGAGTTAGGTCAACCTTGACATGTCCCAACTAAAAGAAATTTATTTTTACTAGGTTGTTTGTGCTCTTTGCTTTGGAGTGTGCTTTGAACCAAAAACTCTATTTTTAATGTCATCCTAAATACTTGATTTATGTCCTATTTGACTTTTGTCGAGTGTAGGGATAAAATCAAGTATAGCACTTAAAAATGAGCTCCAAGTTTGTTGATGAATTTGAATTCTAGGGCTTGTCCCTAAGTCTTGCACTTCAAGTTCAAATTCAAACTAGGTGATTATTAAAAGGATTTTTATAAATAAATTTGGTCAACCAAGGGTGTCCTTAGGTCATTGACCTAAAAATGTCCTTGGATGATGTTTGTGATCACTAATGACCAACCGATTAATGTAGAAAACAAATCAAGCTCAAATTCCTTTCGAAACCCCGATTTCGAAAAACTCGATTTACCCCCTTTTGCATATTTCAAAATCTACAAAGAATTTGGGGTTGGTGTAAAAAGGAAACTTTTGGTATTTGATGAGAGCTTCAATGTTGGTGTTCAAAGCTTTTCAAGTTTCAAAAGGGAATTTCAAATGAATTTAAAAATATGGTTTTCCAACAATTGTCCCCCTTTGATTTTAAAGCCATATTTCAAAAACTATCCATAATTTGGAAAAACTTTCTATTGTGAAAAGATTTGGTTTGAAAAGATGAGTATTTCATAGTTTTGGAGATTTTCAAGTTCTTTAGAAAAAAATTCAAAGTTATTCAACATATTTGATGTCGGTTTTTGTCCCCTTTTCAAAAATTTGACCAAATTCATTTTTCCAGTCCGAATTTGAAAAAGTTCCTATTGAGAAAAATGTACATTTTTAAAAATTAAGTGGGGTTGCTTTTTGGAGATTTTTGAGTTCAGTTCAAAATTTGGGAGAAAAATTCAATTTTGGCGTAGGGGCATTTTGGTAATTTTTCTGAAAGGCGAGATACAGAGCATCTCGCTCTGCCGCTCGCCGGCGTGCTTCACTCGGCTTCCACGCGCGTCCGCGATGCCACCTCCTGTTTCGGCCCGCGACGTGGACGTCTGCGTGTCGCCCTGCCACTTCTCGCGCCGGTCTTCAAATAGGAGAAGCCGAGGTCACCTTCTCCTCTCTCTCTGTTCGTGCCGCCGCCGTCGTCTTTGGCCGCCGGCCGAAATTCGTCGCCGTCGATCGCTTCTGGCTTTCATTTTCACCGCCACTGGCTTCGCCTCGCTGCTGCGAAATCTCCATGCCCCAAAGCGCCGCCTCGCACCGCCCAGAGCGCCAGCGCGCCATCATCTTCTTTGCGGCCGGCGAACTGAGCAGTCGTGATTCGCCACCGTCGTTTGCCGTCTACGTTGAATCGTTTTCAAATTAGTCTTCTCCATCATCCTCGCCACCATCTGCGGCTCACGGAGCTCCCTTTGGTTTTTCGTTTGGTGCACAGGTCACACCGGAACGCCACCCATGCCGCCGGAGCTCGTTGCCGCCATTCCAGCCGCCGCCGAGCTCACATCTCCGCCATGTCCGATCCGTCATCGTCGCGCGCACCGTGTCCTTGGTGAGCTCCTGGAGCTTTTGGTGCCCTTGGGTAGGTCTAAGTCGAGTCGCCGTCGCTGCTCCGCGGGCGTTGCCGCCGGCAACACCATGCCAGCTGCCGCGAGCGTGGCCGTCGTCGTTAGAGCCGCCCGCCCGCCATATTAGTTAGCGCATCGGGTTCGCGTGGTTTCTTAGGCTCGTGTGCTTGCGTCGCCCTCCCCGGAGAAGCTCCGGATGTTGTTGCAGCCGTGCCGCCGCCCCGCCGATCCGCCGTGGCCACTGCCGACCAAGCTCCAGAGCCCCGCAGCTGCGTCTTTGCCTTGGAAAGCTCCGCTGCGTCGCGAGGGTCAACTGGGAGCAAGTCCCGTGGCCGGGGACCTCGCCGCCGGCGAGATCACCGCCGGCCTGCCGCTTTTCTGCTCTGGAAATTCGCAAGGACCAGTAGGCTTGAATTAGAGAAAGTCCAGGGGTCCCGGTGCAAACTGCATGACTCATTTGAATAGCGCCGAATAGGGTTTGAACTTGTTTGCAGTTTTGGAAAACGTCGGGGACTTTCTTGTAAAATAGCCCGGTCGGACCTGGGCAGGCCGCATTGGGCCGGCTTGTCAACAGTGTTGGGCCGAGTCGGGCCAGATTCGGTCCAAGCAGTCCTTTTCCTTTTTATAAATTTTATTCTTTTCCTCGAAATTCATTTAATGCCTTTTATTTGGAAATTCATAAATAATTATTGGTAGCTCCAAAAATTCTAAAAATTTTCGTGTATGATCCTGATATAGAGCTTGATTTATTAAGCTATTAATATGCTAATTCTGATGTTGTTTGATATGTTTGAAAATTAGCCCTTTTAATTCATAATTGCATCTTGTTTTAATTTTAGTAAACTATTTGTTTGTCCAAAATTTCTGAAAATTGTTTTACACACTCTTTATACCTTAATCTACTTAAAATTAATTTTTAGAATAAATTTGACAACTTCTATTTTCATATCTAATTTAGTCTAATTATTTGATTAATTAATTAGTGCTTAATTAATTTAATCATTTTAGGAATTGTTTGATTTTGAGATTGAGTGATGACCCTAAGTCATTAATCTTAATGACCTTTGGCAACTTATTAAGTTGGTTGAGCATATTTTAATCTTTCCTTAGTGTTATTTCTTGTAATTTATAATAATCTCTAATTAAATAATTAGAATGATTTAGGGTTGATTGATTGACTTTGGGATTGATTGATGACCTTGGGTCATAAACACAACATGATCCTTGGCACTTAATTGATTGTTTGTGCTTATCCTTAATGATGTTGTTAGGGCTTAATTAATATTTATTTTATATGCTTAATGAACTTTCATTAATGAAGTAGTTAACTTTAATGCAATCTTAGGCTTAGGGTTTAATGTGCCTTGCTTAACCTTGGGTCGTTATTTTATAATGATCTAGGGTGTTTAAGTTAATTGCTTGCTTTTATGATGGAATCTTGATGGTAGAAGTAAAACAGACTTGCATGAATTATCTTGATCTGCTGGTTTGTCTAGAGTACGTTTTACATGTGTAATTCTATATGTTTGGGTTAAAATGGTTTTGTTGGCTTACAACTTTATCGTGAAGGAAAGTTGTACTCAAGTTTATGATCTTGTTAAGTCATCCTTAATGCATCATGCCATGAAGCTCATCAACTAAAACACGCCTCTTTAACTACGTGTAGTTATTTCGAGAGTGAGCTGGATCGTGTTAATTGAAGTTCGGGAAATATCGTCTGGCAACAGTGATCAAGGAGGTTGTTGACTTGTGATGCCAAGTCACCTCTCTAGATGTGATGTCAAGTCTGACATTTGGGATCTAACTTCACTGCAACGCAGGCAAGCCCCGAAGCATGCAACCCATTTCTATTTCTGCAAATATTTTACACCTTAAGTCTAGTGTAATGTGCATTAAGTAGTAGGAGTTGGTTGACACCGTTGCCGCATATCTTCCTTGATCTACTTTATATCATGATATCCCACTAGTATGAATAGGTCAATCTTTAATGCTTAGTCATGCTTTGACTTCGGTAGAAGTGTAGGCTGATATCATTGGTCCTAGAGGACACGTTTATCTTTGCTTCTCAGACCTAAAGATGGGTCGTGAGAGCATATGAATATGGTGATATTAAATTGAGACCGGTCGGGTAACTTGCATCGGGAATGGAGTCTTGATGTAGTGTTCCGACTGAGTCGATTAAGGACCGTACCATTGGTGAACTGCGTGCGTCAAGACTTTGCAACTACTCACATACCCTATGGGGCAAGTTCTTGCCTAGGGGATTTCATTACTAGGACGGCGAACCCACGCACTGGGAGTGGCGAGATGGCGGGAGTACAAGATACCCTCGTGGGCCGTGTCCCCCGGATTGGAGGCATACATGTACTCTCGGGTGGCGTGGAAGCTGCAGCTAGTTTTGGGACATCCGAAGCTAAGAATTGATATTATTGTGGGTTAGAGTCCCACTTATATCGTGTGTTTAGGGATCCTCAGCTGAGTAAATCGGTTCGAATCGTCGTGCTCCTCGGTTATGGAGACTCGATTCTCTGTTCATCATCGTAGCAGTCAAGTGAAACATGAAAGAATTGGATCATGGTAGACTCTTGGATTCGAGAAGGAAGCAGCTCGACGGATAATCTCAAGTGTAATGCTTAATATGATTGCTGGAATTAGAACAGGTGCAAATCTAGCAATGGTAGGTTGAATAAAATTGACGCTTTAATAAATCTGGATTAAAACATTGAAAGTAAGGATTCAAGATTAGTAATGCTTTTCTGCGAAACTCCTCTTTTCTAGCTCAACTACTCAAAAGCCAACATATCCTTGAGAGTCTTTTCTTTTTAGTCGGGTAAGTGTTGCGGAGTACCTTGAATGTACTCGGGGTTTGTTCTACCCCATTGCCGAGTCTTGACAGTTGCTCCTAACCATGGTTGTGTCGCTGGGCTCGACATGATTTGGTTGCCTCTTGTGACTTAGGTGTCCTACCTAAGTTGTCTTAGGTAGCTCTACTTCATTTCCGCAATATAAAATTAAGTTTGTAAAATATTAACTTATTCATTATTTGTAAAATTAATGTTATTATTCTTCCGCACTCTAATATATATATATTTTGTAACTAATGTTGTAATGTTGTAGTTACTCCATTGTTGATCCCGGGTATGAGTATTAATTGTGGTTCAATCAGTGTTCGTTAAGAACATCGACAGGGCTTCATAAGTCTTAGGAACACATACATGGCTGTCGGAACTCTTTTGAGACAATGACAGGTGTATGTGGGCCATATTACTTAGGAGGTTCTGCCACAATTCGCGCCGCCATGAGCGGCACAGCAGCAGCCGTGAAGATGACCGACGCGATTCTAGCCGCCACGAGCGGCGCAGCCGCAGTCATGAGGACGACCGTCATGGACGCAAAAGGAACAGGCAAGACGACGGCCAGCATAACCGCGGAAACCGCGTCCACAACGTCAACAACCAGGACAAGCCCTACGACGATGGCTACGACAAAGTCCTTAGCCAAGATTGCCCGAGGCATCCAAACAAAGGCCACACGATGGGTGAGTGTTGGGGCTTTGCCAACATCTTCCAAAAGACCAACACGCGGCGACCGTGGGGTGGCAACAAAAATCGGAGGGACAACCGCAACGCCGACAAGAACGTCAAGCAGGAGAAAGAAGACAACAAATCCGACGACGACGGCCGCCGGGAGCTCAGAGAACCCGAAAGAAATGTCGCGGTCATCTTTGGTGGCATGGTCGCCACCGAGTCCCAAAGGGACAAGAAGTTACTCTGGCGGTCGAAAATCGCCTTCAGCAGCGCCGACCAGGAGCATGTCGCAGACGTCAAAGCACCCTCCTGGTCGGAACAACCCATCTCCTTCAGCCGAGCAGACATGTGGGCACGAGGGGAAGACTCTGGTCGCTTCCCCCTTGTCCTCGATCCCATCATCCAGCACCTCCGCTTTGAGAAGGTGTTGGTCGACGGAGGCAGTGCCCTAAACATACTATTTCTGCAGACGTACAAAGAGCTCGGCCTCAAGACGGAAGACTTGGAGCCCTACGACTCGCCGTTCTGGGTGGTGATGCCAGGAAAGCCTTCCATGCCCCTCGGACAAGTCACCCTCCGGATCCAATTTGGTACCAAGCAGCATTTTCGCTTTGAGTACCTCAACTTCATCGTCGCCGACTTCGAGGGCGTCTACCATGCGATCCTTGGCTGACCTGGCATCGCCAAGTGTATGGCGGTCCCACACTACGGCTACATGGTGCTCAAGATGCCCACGGAGAAAGGCGTCCTCTCCCTCTGTAGCAACATCCTTATGGCGTGCCACTGCGAGTCAGCCTCATTCGCCGCCACCGACCTCGCCGACCTCCGAGCTCGCATGGCGGATATGGTGTTAGAGGCCAAGGCCATCCCCCTGGCCGACCTCCAGATACCACTCAAGGAGGCCAAGCGCTCCTCCAAGAAGAACCGGGACTACAAAGAGATCGAGCTCGTCCCAGGTGACAAGACAAGAACGGCCCTGATCGGGGCCAACCTCTCCAGCAAATAGGAAAGCGCGCTCGTCCAGTTCCTTCGGGATCACATCAGCGTGTTTGCATGGAAACCAGCAGACATGCCGGGTGTTCCCAGGGAACGGGCCGAGCACTTCCTAAATGTCTCCGAAACCGCCAAGCCGGTCAAGCAGAAGCTCCTACGGTTCACGAACGACAAGAGGGAGGTGATTAGGGTAGAGGTAGCAAAACTCTTTGCCGCAGGCTTTATAAAAGAGGTGTATCATCCCGATTGGCTGGCCAATCCGGTACTTGTACGCAAGAAAAATAAAGAATGGAGAATGTGCGTTGATTACACCAGTCTCAACAGATGCTGCCCTAAAGACCCCTTCACCTTACCGCGAATCGACCAAGTTGTTGACTCCACCGCGGGCTGCGAACTGCTCTCCTTCTTGGACTGCTACTCCGGCTACCACCAGATATCCCTCGCCGTCGCCGACCAGGAGAAAACCTCCTTTATCACACCTTTCGGCGCCTACTTCTACAAAATGATGTCCTTTGGCCTCAAAAATGCTGGGGCCACATACCAGCGAGCAATCTAGAATTGCCTAAAAGACGAGATCAGGGACCGACTGGTCGAGGCGTTTGTGGACGATGTGGTGGTAAAAACCGCCAAGTCTGATTCCCTGGTCGCCGACCTCCAGCGAACGTTCGACACCCTAAACATGTTCCAGTGGAAACTAAACCCCACCAAGTGCATCTTCGGCATACCCTCCGGCATACTGCTCGGCAATGTCGTAAGGCAAGACGGCATACGCCCAAACCCTAAAAAAGTACAAGCAGTCCTCAAAATGCAGCCCCCTCAGTGTGTCAAAGACATCCAAAAATTGACGGGGTGCATGGCAACCCTTAGCCGTTTCATCTCGCGACTAGGGCAAAAGGGACTGCCATTTTTCCGGTTGCTAAAAACAAAAGAAAAATTCGAGTGGTCGACAGAGGAAGACAACGCCTTCACAGAACTCAAAACCTACCTAACCAATCCCCCAGTCCTAACGGTGCCCACCGATGGCGAAGAAATGCTCCTTTACATTGCAGCCACCGACCGGGTGGTCAGCACGGTACTGGTGGTCGAGCGAGCGGAAGCCGGTCACGTTTACCCGGTCCAGCGCCCGGTCTACTATGTTAGCGAAGTGCCAAACGATTCCGAGCATCGCTACCACCACATTGAGAAATTGCTATACGCAATTTTGATCACCAAACGAAAGCTCCTACACTATTTCCAATCTCGGCAGATCACGGTGGTTACAAGCTTCCCGCTTGGCGACATCCTATACAACAAAGATGCCAGCGGTCGAATCGTCAAATGGGCGCTCAAACTCATGGCATACACCATCAAATTCCAAAACCGCAACACCATCAAGTCACAAGCCCTCGCCGACTTCCTAGCAGAGTGGTCGGACCTCACCACCCCTAGGTACGAGTCCAACCACAAGTACTGGGAAATGTACTTTGACGGCTCGCTTAAAATAGATGGCGCCGGCGCTGGAGTACACTTCACTGCCCCTTCCGGAGACGAGCTCAGCTACGTCCTCCGAATCCACTTCCCAGCATCAAACAATGCCGCCGAATACGAAGCCGCGCTTCACGGGCTGCGGCTAGCCGTCGAGCTCGGCATCAAACGCCTCATGGTGTATGGTGATTCCCTCCTTGTCGTCAACCAGGTGAACAAAGTATGGGACACCACCAGCGAGAGAATGGAAGCCTACGTCGCCTTAATACGGCAGCTCAAAGACAAGTTCTATGGCCTCGAGTTCCACCATGTCGTGCGCGATGATAACGACGCCGCCGACAAGTTGTCAAAACTCGGCTCTACCAGGGCTGCCATTCCGCACGGCGTGTTCGTTCACGATCTGGTCGAACCATCCATTTCGGTGGCCTCGGAGGCCCAAATCCCTTTCCCGGCAAAGCCGGACCACAACCCTCCGCGCCCTCAGTCACCAAGCAACACCACAGCCGACCAGGTCGCGTTGATGGACATCGACGGCGACGAAGAAGACACGGCCGACCACGCGCTAGTACCGCGCGCGCCGTCACCTGAAGCCACGCCGACCACGCCCGACCAGTCGGACTGGCGCCTGGACTTCATTCGCTACATCACCAATGAAGATGTACCTGACGACCCTATTCTGCGCGAACGCATCGTGCGGCGCAGCAAGCATTACATCCTCATGGACGGTGAGCTCATGCGAAAAAACGCTAAACAAGAGATCTTGCAAAAATGCATAACACAAGACGCAGGCATAAAGCTCCTTGACAAGATACATTCCGGCGAATGTGGCAATCACGCCGCCTCCAGAACGCTGGTCGGCAAGGCCTATCGTGCTGGCTTCTATTGGCCAACCGCCGTCGCCGACGCCGAGCAGCTGGTTCGGCACTGCGTCAACTGCTGGTTTTTCGCCAAGCAAACCCATGTCCCGGCTCATCAGCTGCAGACGATCACGGTCTCTTGGCCCTTCTCATGTTGGGGTCTCGACATGATCGGCCCTTTCAAGAAAGCTCCTGGCGGATTTCGGTATGTAGCGATGTGGTCCCACCACTGGGTCCCACATCGAGGACGTGGGTGAGCGGTGTCCTTTTTTTTCAAAAAAATCAACACACACGAGAAATCGAACCCACGACCTGCCGGTAGACAGGAAGCTATGTTACCACTGGAACACTCAGCATTTTGTGTTCATGGCATGAATGTTTATTTATTTCTAAACATTACTAGCAAACCCTCTACAGCTACATTGTATTTGTAACGCCATCAAAAGCATATCTACATTGGCACGTAAGGACATTATTTGACACGATTTCAAGAACGCATTTATTGTCATGATATTTGACACGCTTTCAACGTCAAGAGATATCTAGACACATTTTTTAAAACGCTTTTAAAACCGTGTTAAATATTGACACGAAACTAGCCACGCTTTTGAAACGTGGCATATATTATTTTAACTAAAAATATTAGTAGGAAAAAATAGCTTTTGAAACGTGGCATATATTACTTGCTCACTTCTTCGTAGCATATGTTATACATGTGAGATTGTTTTTTAACATAACTTTGCTACTGCTCTGTGAAGTATCATGAAAGACATTTTGAACTGTACTATATTTGACGACCCAGCTTTTGCATGGTATAATAGAGGATGAAGGCCACGCGATACCAAAAACCAAACAGGGTTAAATACTCTTAATTAAAAAAATCTAAAAAATGGCCTCCCAGGAATTCGAATTCATGACCACAACTAATATGACAACGAATCAAGGATCACTGAATCTACCACTAAGCTACAATGGATTTTGTACTACTGTGCACACTTCAACTTATATCTAGAATTTGATAGAATGTAACGAACCTGAACCAACCTTCCCGCTCAGACCCACCCGCATTTTCACAGACCGCGCGCGTCATTTCAACTGCCCACGCCGCGAACGCGCTCGTAGCGCGGTGGTCTGCTTTGCCGGTGTGCAAGCAACCGGTCGGGAGTTCGACTCCCGGCCTCGCACCTCGGGTGGTCGCCCGTAATAAAATTTTCGCTTGGTCTACCCAGCGTCTGCCTCTCATGCGTGAAGCCACAACAGGATCGTGACGTGCCCGTCACCTACGAAATCAGAGGATTTCGGTGATCTTAAGAAGGACGCGGTCTTCTAGATCTGATTGTAGTTATAGGTTTGTTTGTACACGGGTGGTGTGAGTGTGCGTGAGTCGAGTGGATGTGCGTGTGTACGAACAGATGCTATAGCTGTACCCAGATGAGAGGCGTAAAAAAAAAATGCCCACGCCTGTTGTCCAAAAAAAAATCCCGACGCCACACAGAGAAAATGTGTATTAAAAAATGGCCAATTGAGTATTAGTTCGTAGTAGGATTCGAACTCAGGCCTAGAATAGAAGGCAAACATGTCGGACCACTGCGGTAAGAAGAATTTTGTTCTATGAGTTGCACTTCAAGTTATATATTTGATATATAGAATGTCTGATGACAAATAAGAATAAACGCATAGTTATCATTTCTCTTTTTTAATCCACAATTAAAACTTATATCTGGTTTTCTTTATCATACAAACGCATAGTTGATGCCTTTTCCCCCTAATTTTCTCGAAAAGCACGCACATTCCGCCTTAACAAAATCTATTCAATTAAATTACAGTCTAAGCATCTCAATAAAAAAAATCAAAATTTCTAAACTATTGAATAAGTGTGGTTTTCTATTCAAAATTTGACTATAATTTATAACTATTTTTTTCTCTCATATAACTTCAAATTCAAATGTGATGATTTTTTTCTAAAAGTTTCTAAAATTTTACTCTATCAATTCATTGTGTGTGAAGATGGGTCTCCCTTGAACCGAGTTGTTAGCCCCTTTTCTAGCTTGGTTCTTTTTGCAAACGGTCCATCTTTTAGAATCACATTATTAATGACTAACCCTCTTTTTTTATGCATATTTTTTTGTAAAATAATTATTTCCATTCCTTTTTATGGGTATTTTTGCAGAATACTTGTTTAAGTAAACATTATGTGCACAATATTTTTATGTATTTTTTTGAGAAATAATTATTTACGTCAAAAGTTTTTGCCCAACCTATTTATCTTAAACTTAGTTCATTATCACCTATGAGTTGCCACTTTATCTCTGAGTTTGAGTGCTATGTCATGTCTTACTTAATGTTTCTTCATGACCCACTACCTTGTTATTGCCCAATATTTTGTAATGTTTGGGTATGAACCACTTCTTTAGCCCGTAGTTGGGTTCATCATCATGTTCTGCAGAGTTGCCATGTCATCTTCGTCTGCGTGTCACGCCATGTCCTACTTGTCATTTCTTTATGACCCAACATCTTGCGCACAGGGCCCACACTTTTGCCTATGTTAGGTTGATCATCATGTCTTGCTGAGTTGTCACGCCATCTCCACCTGAGTACCACATCATGTCCTACTTGTTAGTTCTTCGTGACCCACTACCTTGTTATGTCCCAACATCTTGCACTGGTTAGGTAGGACCCGCGTCTTATACATTAGTTAGGTTGGTCATCATGTCCTGCTAAGCTGTAACTTCATCTCCACCTGATTGGTTCTTCATGGCCTGATAGCTATGTAGGACTCACGTCTTGTGTGTGTAGTTGAGAGAAAAATAACCATCAAAAGGTGTGTATTGATAGATTTTTAATAATTTATTTCATGATGGTAATAATATGATTGTTGGTAGTAAATCCTTATCAAATTAAAATAGATTTTTGATAGATATTTTTTCTTTTTTATGATAAAGTACATAAATATTTATTCACAAATATTACATAACTTTAATTGGTAGGGCAATCACGTGTCACAGGCACATAGATTACAGATGCCTTCCGGGCTAGATTACAGATACTATGTACGGAACTACGGATTCATGGTAAAGTATTGTTTTTTGCAAAAGTAAATAAAGTATATAAAGTTCATGAACATTTACTCGCACGGTGGCAAAAGGTTAAGCAAAAGAAAGGAAATTTGGCGCCCAATTTTTATTTCACTTGCCTCCAAAATTGCCGCCCGCCCAGGCTCGCCCGCACTCCTGCAATTACGGAGAAATTGCATCGCTAACCACCCCACCCTGCATAACCGACCCAGTCTCCTCATTCCCCATCTATCTCGCCATCGGTGAGTTGCTGCGGCAATGGTGGCTGCAACGCCGCCTGACGCCGGCTGCCGGGCGAGAGGGTGCCGGGCCACCCCGCCTCCTCGCCAGGACCTG
Source organism: Themeda triandra (assembly GCA_018135685.1). Lineage (NCBI taxonomy): Eukaryota > Viridiplantae > Streptophyta > Magnoliopsida > Poales > Poaceae > Themeda > Themeda triandra. The sequence continues at coordinate 166,475 of JAENPR010001132.1, read as the reverse complement.
CAACGCCGCCGTCCTTGATCCGCCATCCACGGTCTTGCACAAGGTATGCTGCCATCCACGATCTTCCTCCCTTGCCCTGCCCTAGCTGACTTCGAGTCGGATGCCCATCCTGCCCAACAGGCTACGCTGTGCCCTCGGCTCCTTCCTTTCCTGCGCTGGTGCTCTTCCAAGATGTGGGAGCCTGAACCCTGCACGCTGACCATGTGCTTGTCATAAAACAACCTATCCAAACACACGGCTGTTGTTCTTGTGCATCCCAATTCCCATTGTCATGTTGCAGTCGTGTACAGGCACACATATATTTGATCGTGGATGCACTAGTGAACCTGCAGCATATCTGCGCCCCCCTCCCTGCCTTACCTATCTAGGATTTGGATTCAATTTCTTTTTCAGTGTCAGCTGAGAAGAGGAGGGAATAGATTCGTTTCTTTTTTCTGTAACTTTGAGTTTCAATCTTCTTCAACACAGTTTGAGATCAGATACGCCATTTTATTTTGTTTCCGGGTGAAGAGGGGAACTAGAATGACCTTGGATGAATCGCTAATAAGCAGATCTGCATGGGCCAATTATTTTCTTAAAGATGGAGTTATTTGGTCAATTGGTATGTATCCATCTTGTAGCCAGACATAAAGGTCATATATGTGTGATGCAAGTTCATGTCAATGTTTGGTGGTTTCGGGCAAGTAGGCAGCAGCGATGTGGCTGAGTGCATACTGCATAAGCACATTTGTAATTTGGATTATTAGTCTGTCCATCCCACGAGTTTTCCTAGTCGTCAGTTTTTTCAATAGACCTATAACCTCTGTTTATAAAAACCATGACTTGCACTTTCTTGGACGTACCAGTGTTTGGATGCCTCAAAGTAAACAATAAACCAGGTTTGCTAATTTGGTTTCCCATTTTTTAGTTGTAACTGTTTACTCTCTAATGAAGTCCTTACTGTTTCAGATCCAGTCTACAGTGCCTTCTAAGATTTGCAATCATTTTTTCCTCTCTATATGGGCACCCACTTTCTTTTCTCCAGTCATATTGGAACAAAAAAAGTGTTATCCTTACAATTCATAAAAATATATTGAGATTTGTGAAATTTACTTAACTCTGTATTATCTTTCATCCAACTGTAAATATATTGAGATTTGTGAAATTTACTTAACTCTGTATTATCTTTCATTCAACTGTACATATTCAATTGCTTGGTTGTCAGAATGAGAGATTCTGAAATTTTCAAGCTGCTGTTGCCGTTTTGATATCAGCAAACCTGCTCCATGCTTAGTGTGCGTGAGCTGAGCAACGAGCTAACTGATCCCTGCAAGAGCCAAGGTATTGTTGTCGCTGAATCATATAACACATAGCGTTGCCATCCTAATATTGTATGATTGTTTATTCACGTTCATTTCTTCATTACTACATACAGTATTATGCTACAGAATATTTTTGTATTGTCTTCTAAAAGATTCTGTGCACTTGGCCACTTCTGCAGGTTAACCCTTAGTGCTTTTGCTTTACGGTTTATTCCTTCATCCCAGAGGATGAAGTGCAAGAGGGATATGCTACACATAAAAAAAAAAAAAACATGAGTTCACATGCCATGCTTGCCTTGATGTTAATGGAAACACATGCTCACATTTTGGTGATAAGCAGGTTAGAATAATTAGTAGTAAACAAAAAACCACATTGCTAATATAGTTTCTAACTTTTTGACCTCATGCACTCCTCTTCACAAATGTATATCACGGGAACTTTTGCTAGCCTATTTTGGAGTGTGTGCAGTGGAATACCCATTATATTTACAAATTTTCATGGTACTAATGGCAACATTTTTTTCCCCGGAATCCATGGCAGGGCCACAACGATACATGCAAACTGTGATTCACTTAGACACAAACTAGCTTTTATGATCATGCTTATTCAGCTCGAACACATTCCCATCAGTCCAGTCATTTTTGCTAAACATTAGAACTCTTTGGGCGATGGCGAATGCCTTATGTCTTATCATCAGGTAATGAATTTCCCTCCACAATTGTTCGTAGCATGATCTGTAGCTATTTTGCAAGTACATAATTGTTCTTTTACCATGCATAATTTTTGCCGTATGTTTCTAGAGCTGTTTTCGGGTGTCCACATAACAAGCAATTGGCCTAGAGAAGCCAAAACATTCATCTGCATTTTTGCGAAAGTAACATATAATTTCAGTATTTTGCATGCCATCTGTTGTTGCTCTTCGCAGATCAAAGCGACCTGGCCACTACAGTGAACATGTTCCTATATGTTCCATACAACATGAAAAGCCGGAGAGAACACAACGGGAGATGGAGGAGATGAAGAAGCTGACAGAGATAAACAACTAGCTAGTGGAGGAGAACAACGCGCTGCTCAAGCGTATCATATCCCTCAACAACGTTTCTTCGACATGATCATTGCTCGTAGCTACTGGTGGTTGGCATGCTGCTAATTTTGTTTATGTCATGACTTGTTGCTGGTGGTTGGCAACTATTTATTACTTTCTTCTAGTTTAGTAGTGTTTCTGGTCAACTTATGTTGCTAGTGCTGGTGAGTTGCCGTTGGTTGTAGTAGGAATGACACTTATGTTGCTGGTGAACTGAGATGTTGATATGTGAACCTGAGTTTAGTAATGGTGATGAAGTTGTATGGTAATTGCAAATATTGGATCTGTTATGGAAGCTTTTGTTGGTTTCAATATTATTTGCATTTTGAAATGAAATCAACATGAGCACGTGACGATTTTATAATTCATTACGTGACAATTTTATAATTCATTCTATGACGATTTTATAATTTGTTCTGTGACGAAAATAAGAACCAATCTAGGCAGCGGCAACAACAGACGCCACGTGGCAACCACGTCAGCCGACACGTCGTCTGCCACGTGTCGGCCACGTCAGCAGACATGTGTGAAGCCACGTCTGATGCCACGTGTCAGTCCACATCAGCAGACACGTGGCCTGCCACGTGTACGTGCCACGTGTCGATCCACGTCAGCTGCCAGCGTGGCAAACGCCGTCTGTCAGCCTGACGGGCCATCATCTTATGACGAAAAGGGGAGCACATCAATGACGAAAATAGTTCGTCATAGAATGAAATCAATTCTGTGACGCTGGTAATTTCGTCATAGAATAAAAGCACATCTATGACGAAAAATTCTCGTTTCGTCACAGTCTAATCTATGACGCTCGTTCCATGACGAAAAAATTTTCGTCACAAATTCGTCATAGAAGAAACTTTGTGACGATTTGGGAGTCTTCCGTGACGAAAGTGGAACGTCATCGATGAGCACTTCCCTAGTAGTGTACGTACTCATCGACAAGTTCTCCAAGTGGATTGAATACATGCCACTGGTCAAAGCCACCGACAAAAAAGCAGCCGACATGCTAAACAACGTCATCCATCGCTTTGGCCTCCCGAACTCCATCATCACAGACCTCGGCTCCACATTCACTGGGAGCGATTTCTTCGACTTCTGCGACAGCAAGTGTATCAAGGTAAAATATGTCTCCGTTGCCCATCCACGGGCCAACGGGCAGGTCAAGAGAGCAAACGGCATGATACTCGACGCTTTACGCAAGCGCATCTACAAGGACGACGAAGACGAACAACGACCTGGCCGATGACTCAAAGAGCTCCAAGCTGTAATTTGGGGACTCTGCACACAGCCAAGTTGCAGCACTGGCGTCTCCCCATACTTCATGGTGTTCGGATCCGAGGCGGTCCTCCCTGACGAAATTGCTTTCCAATCCCCACTTGTCGTTCAATACGATGAAAGCCTATCCAACGATGATCGGGCTCTAGAAGTCGATTCCGTTGAAGAGAAATGACTCGAGACCTGTGCATGAACAGCCAAGTACTTGGCCTCCATGAATCGGTACTACAACCACAACGTCAAAGAGCGTTTCTTCGTGGTCGGCGACTTGGTTCTACGACGAAAGCAAAACCTCGCCGGCATTCACAAACTCGCCTCCCATTGGGAGGTGCCGTTCATGATCAAAGCGGTCACTCGGCCTACTTCGTATCGGCTATGCACCTTGGACGACCCTCCGATAGAGGTCCCAAATTCGTGGCATATCGACCACCTACGGAAGTTCTACCCGTAACACCTAGCGCTAAGAGTTGCATGTACCCATCTTGTATATTCTCGATTCATGTCGATTGAATAAAGATTGTTACTGTTTCATCTTGATTAAAGTGCACCTCCGGGTTTCCCCCGCAATTTTTTACGCCTACAAGTATGATCAGGAAGAAAGCTAAAACACGACTACTTATAACCAAGCGGCCATAGCCGCATTGTAACAAAGTCACCATGCCAACTTGCGTCCCACCACAGATAGTTTTCAACCACCCCACCAAAAGCAAAATAAGGTACCCCTAAGCCCCTCATGGCACTATGCAGATGTTCTTCACCATCGCCTTGGACGTCTCCAGCGAGTCGCGCCTGAGTTCCTCCGCCGCGTCCACGTCGGTGCCCGGCGCCAGCCCCTTCCGCAGATGCTCCAAGTTGATCGAGGGATAGTGGGAGCGCACCACGGCAAGCACGTGGGAACCCATGTGCTCGGCACCCTCTCGGACGAACTCCTGCAGCCGGGACCAAGACGCTTGGCTCGCGGTAACAACCGCGCCGAGCGGAGTCGCCGGCGTGATGGCCTCCGCTTCATCTTCGGCCAGCACATTCAGCACCGGGGCGATACCGCCGACGAGCTCCGTCACCTCCCCTTGAACGCGCTGGGCTTCCGCGTGTAAGCCTTGGACTTGCTCCTGTGACTCACGAAGGCGACCTGCACATCACGGGCAACGTGAGATCCAGCTCCGACTGTCCGATAGTCCAAGCCAATGGGACGGGTCATACCTTCAAGGTCCCGTTCTATCATCGCATGACGCGCGGCCTGCTCCTCCATTTGTTTGCGCATCTCCTCCACCTTCTTCTCCACCTGCTCGGCACGTTCCTCCACATCTGCGTCCAAGCAGTCCATCGTTACAACAGCTACAACAGAAAAGTACACCTTTTCACGCCTGGGATGCTGCTTACCTCTTTTTTGCTGCGCCAGCTGCCTTATGTGCTCGGCCACCTCCTCCTGCTCGGCCACACGAGCTGTCAGCTGCGCATTTAGCCCCTGCACGGAGCCTCTCAGTTGCTCGACCTCGCTGCGCAGCCGGGCATTCTCCGTCATCGCTGCTTCGGGTTGCTCCAGGGCACGCTTACGCCGATCGGCGGCCCGGCCGACGCTCTGCCCAATAGCACTATCAGTACAAGCCACATAGACTGTTCATCTCCAAAAAGAAAAATGGCTCCTTGTGCACAGACGTACCTGCACTTGGCGTAGCAGCTTGGTTACGGTTCCCTCCATCTGACGCATGGCTGTTGACGGTAGTTAACGTCAATTTTTAACCGTCAACATAACTTTTATAACTGCGAAAAGGTGATCACCAACATAGGTATAGGGGTTATACTAACAGAATTCCACAAGTTTTGGTGAATGTCTGTTTTTACGCAGGTGACACTGAAAATAACCAAGGAAGGCCCACATGTCGGGTTTAGATAGAGATAAAAGACGATAAGGTAAAATTCTGTAATCAGGAAGGTTCGAGATGGCTCTGGACCAAACGGGAGCCCAAACCGGCTCGGTGCCGGGGCGGCCGCCCCGGACCCCAAACCAGGAGCCCCGTGACCTGGACCAATCAGCGTCAGCCTCACGGATTCCTGCTCCACCGACCTTGAGGATTAATAAAAACCACCCGTTTAAGGTCGGTTTGATCCAATGGTGGAGAATAAACGTGACGCAGATCGGTGACGTGGTGATTCCTTAGGGGCTACTCCACCCAGGGCTATATAAGGAGGGTGCCCCCTCTAGTTTTTCCATCATTATTCTTCTACAGATCAAAAGCTAGGGTTTCATCCTCCATCCTAGTAGAAGAGGGTCCCTCTAGTTCATCTAGTTCTAGTCTAGTTCATCTAGTTCTAGTTCTAGTTCGTCTAGTTGTATCTAGAAAATAGAGAGGGATAAGAGGAGAGAGCGGAGGAGGAGCCGGGTCTGTCGGATCTTCCTCAACATTGTACTTTTACAGCATCTAGTTCATCTTCTAGCTACTCTCCAGGTTCATCAATTCTTAATTCCTGAAGTTCTTTATTTACTTTCAGCATTTACTTTCAAGTTATTTATTGGATTCCCGCTTGCATCAAGTGCTCTAGTCTTTCGAACGCTAGAGTAGTAATTACTAGGTTAGGCGTGGTGCCTAGTCTTGCAATTACCCGAATTGCACCCAAACCCGCGGATTGTTGTGGTAGCCCTAGGGTAGTGACAAACTAACGGCCGACGTATTCCACCTCGTTCGGGTTGGTGTCTCGTAGGACCGTAGTCGACCTTCCTAGCCCCTTCTCATCCATTTCCGTGGCTAGTGCTCGATGTCCCGAAATAAGTAATCTTGAAGTAACCTTGATTCCTAGATCAATTAGAGAACTCATAGGAAAACACACACTCTCTCTCCACAAAAACATATAGTTATCTTTGGGCGATCTTAAACCTCAATTAGTGCACTTCGCGTTCCCCGTGGAAAATCGATACCTTGGAATACTCCCGGGTGAAAGGTACATCTGTATCCGTGAGCTTGCGGATTATTCTGTGTGCGTTTAAAATACCCAACAAGCTTTCTGGCGCCGTTGCCGGGGAACGGTAGCTGTGCTAGTTTCGAGCCAAGTCATCCGTGTATCCTTTTTATTTTCCTTTTACCACCTTTCTCACCTCACCACAAACATCAACCACCACCAACCATATGGATTCCACTCCTATTCATAAATTCTCTGCACCAAAGGCTGAGTTCCTAGAGCCACCACAATCATCAAAGCCAATCACAGCTTCTAGCTTTAAATTCAAACCTGGCTTTATAGCCATGGTGCAGGCAAAACCCAAGGATGAAAATCCTTATATCCACCTTAGGGAATTTGAGCACTTGTGTTCTTGCCTTACCATTGCCGGCATGGCACAAGAGACCCTTAAATGGAAACTGTTTCCATTCTCCCTTGAAGGGAAAGCAAAACAATGGTATGCTCATTTCGCGGGAGGAGTAAAGAGAGATTGGGAAGAACTTCGAGTCAAATTTGGTCTCGCCTTCTTCCCACATAAACTTGTTAATGCCCTTCGAATAGATATTCTTAAATTTGAACAGAAGGAGAAGGAGACTTTAGGAGCAGCTTGGGCAAGGTTCATAAGTCTTATAAACACCGGCCCAGACCTCTCTTCGCCTGACCATGTCCTTTTAAGTCATTTCTACCATGGTCTTAGCGAAGAAGTTGCCCTCTTTTTAGACACATCTTCTAGAGGCTCCTTCATACACATGTCCTTTAGTGAGGGCGAAGCTATCCTTGAGAAAATCCTTGAAAACACCCCTTACACTTTGGTGTTTTTGATGAGTTTCCCGAAGAAGAAAAAAGAAGTCAAGCCCATCCCCGATCCAAAAGAGGAGGAACCCACAACTAAATTAGATAATCCAATAGACTCTTCTAAAAATTTGGTTGTTGAAGAACCTCCTAGTAAGGGAACGCAAACCTCCCTAGAGGATGATGAACCATCTCCTTTAGAGCTTCCCTTTGAATTCGAGGAAGATCTCTTTGAAGATTATGGAAATGCCTCGAATTTTCCAATCCAAGTGAGACCTCGAGCAAAGACCACTCCATCTAATCCACAAAAAGAGTCGATGGCTGTAGAACACATCCAAAGCCTTTCGGCGATCATGAGTTATGAATGGCTAACTGAAGCAGAGATGTCCCCCGAGGTAGCTCGAATCATCTCTCCCTCAACCATTCTTCTGTGCCAAATTAGAAGATCTGCTAGGAAGGTCCTCTATAATCCTTCTGTTGGGATAAATGTTATTTCTAAGGAGTTAGCTGAAACTCTTTATCCCAACATGTCCTTAACCCCATCTCAGAAACATCTACAAGATCCATCAGGACTTATTTTAGAAAGTCATGGGGTATTGAGAACTGTTCCCATCAGAATCAAGAACTCTGGGATATGTCTAGATTTTCACATTTTACATCCCAGATATTCCTCTCTTGATTGGCAGACCAATCATGAGACTTCTACAGGAACAACCATTAAGAGGTCATATAGACTTCAAGGTTGGGAATTCCACTATTGTTGTTCCGCTTGATCGATCAATTAACACGATAGTGGAACCCAAACCTGAACTAGACCCTATTGAGGAGGTCTTAATGGTGTCTCAAGTGGAGATGACTCAACCATTCTTTGATGTAGAACACTTTGTTCAAGAAGAAGATGAGTCAGCAGAGCCCATTGAGCTAGACATAAATGAACAACCTCCACCTCCTTCGATAGAACTAAAACCTCTTCCTCCTGGCCTTAAATATGTCTTTCTTCACAACAACCCAAATGCTCCAGTAATCATAAGTGACAAGCTTTCTGAATATGAAGCACAACAACTTGTCACTGTCCTTGAAAGACATAGATCAGCTTTTGGCTACTCACTCAAAGTCCTCAAGGGCATTAGTTACACTCTTTGCACGCATCGTATCCCTACTGATCCCAATTGTACACCCTCAAGGGAGCCACAGCGTAAACTTAACAATGCTATGCGAGAGGTTGTTAAGAAAGAGGTCCTTAAACTCCTACGTGCTGGGATTATTTATCCCGTTCCACATAGCGAGTGGGTTAGTCCTGTACAAGTAGTGCCAAAGAAAGGAGGAATGACAGTTGTTGAGAATGAGAAGAATGAACTCATCCCTCAATGAATAGTCACTGGTTGGCGTATGTGCATTGATTATAGAAAACTCAACAAGGCTACAAAGAAAGATCACTTCCCGTTACCCTTCATTGATGAAATGCTTTGGAACGGCTTGCAAATCACTCTTTCTATTGTTTCCTTGATGGTTATTCTGGATATCACCAAATCCCCATCCACCCAGATGACCAAAGTAAGACCACTTTCACATGCCCCTATGGAGCTTTTGCATACCGACGAATGTCGTTCGGGTTGTGCAATGCTCCAGCTTCTTTCCAACGGTGCATGATGTCTATTTTCTGTGACATGATCGAGAAAATCATGGAGGTGTTCATGGATGACTTTACCGTCTATGGTAAAACCTTTGATCATTGTCTGGAGAATCTAGACAAAGTCTTACAGCGATGTGAAGAAAAACATTTAGTCTTGAACTGGGAGAAATGCCATTTTATGGTTCAGGAAGGAATAGTGCTAGGACACAAGGTGTCAGAACGTGGGATAGAAGTGGATAGAGCAAAGATTGAAGTTATTGAAAAACTTCCACCTCCCATAAATGTAAAAAGGAATCCGTAGCTTCTTGGGACATGCAGGGTTCTATAGGCGATTCATCAAGAACTTCTCTCAAATCGCCAGACCCTTGACTAGTCTCCTAGCTAAGGATGCACCTTTCATCTTTGATGATGAGTGTCATGAATCTTTTCAAATCCTCAAAGAAGCACTCATCTCGGCTCCAATCATCCAACCACATGATTGGGAGCTTCCCTTTGAGATCATGTGTGATGCTAGCGACTTTGCGGTTGGTGCCATTTTAGGCCAAACCAAGGATAAGAAGCATTATGCCATATCCTACGCCAAAAAACCTTATCCGGACCACAGCTCAATTATGCTACAACGAAAAAGAGCTATTGGCTGTTGTCTTTGCTATAGACAAGTTTAGATCTTATTTAGTGGGGGCAAAGGTAATTGTCTATTCGGATCATGCTGCTCTTATGTACCTCCTCACTAAGTAAGATGCTAAGCCTCGGCTAATTCGATGGATTCTTCTACTCCAAGAGTTTGACTTAGAAATCCGAGATAGAAAGGGAGTAGAAAATTTTGTAGCCGACCACTTGTCTAGGCTTCAGTATAAGGAAACACATGAGCTTCCCATCAATGACTACCTAAGGGATGACACCCTGCTCAAAATACAAGACTCCGATCCATGGTACGCAGACATCGTGAACTTTATAGTGAAAGGCTATGTCCCACCTGGTGCAAACAAAAGAAAATTGCTACATGATAGCCGTTTTCACTATTGGGATGAGCCTTACCTTTTTCGAGTCTGCGCCGATGGATTGTTGAGGAGATGTGTCCCTATGGCTGAGGCCATTCAAATTATGGATAGATGTCATTCCTCGCCATATGGAGGACACTATGGAGCATTCCGGACACATGCCAAGATCTAGCAAAGTGGCTTTTTTTGGCCAACGATGTATGAAGATACAAAGGAGTTTGTCAGGAGATGCCACCGATGTCAAAAACATGGGAATATCAACTCACGAAATGCAATGCCTCTCACAAACAATCTCCAAGTTGAACTCTTCGATGTTTGGGGCATTGATTTCATGGGACCATTCCCCATGTCCGGGAATTGTGAGTACATTTTAGTAGCTGTGAACTATGTGTCCAAATGGGTAGAAGCATTGCCCTGTCGTAAAGCTGATTCAAAACATGCCAAGAGAATGTTCCATGAAGTAATCTTTCCTCGCTTTGGTACACCCTGGATAGTCATAAGCGATGGAGGTTCCCACTTCATCAATAGACTCTTCCGGAAGTACCTAGCGGATCATGGAATTCGTCACAATGTCACAACGGCATACCATCCTCAGACTAGCGGTCAAGCAGAAACATCCAATAAACAAATTAAGAATATTCTGCAAAAGACCGTAGATGAAATGGGTAAAGGATGGAAAGACAAACTCCCTGATGCACTTTGGGCTTACCGAACTGCATACAAGACACCCATAGGCATGTCACCTTATCAACTTGTATATGGGAAGACATGCCATTTGCCTATGGAATTAGAGTTCAAAGCTCACTGGGCAATCAAGAAATGGAACATGGATCTCCACCTAGCTAGCAAGAATCGTCTGATGCAACTATCTGAGCTAGAAGAGTGGAGAGAAAAGGCCTACCATAGTTCCAAGATCTATAAAGAGAGAACAAAAAGGTGGCATGATAAGAGAATCAAGCACAAGGAGTTTAAACCCGGAGATAAGGTTCTACTATTTAATTCAAGGGTTAAGCTCTTTGGACATGGAAAGTTGCGAAGTAAGTGGGATGGACCATACAAAGTCATTGACACTTCAACCCACGGGGCCATTACCATCCAAGACGATGTAGGAAACACTTCTAAAGTAAACGGCCAATGCTTGAAAGTGTATCTTGAGCCACAAATCAACACGGTTGAGGAACTCGATGTTATTGAGTTCATAGAATTCCCGCATTAAAACTCAATCAACCAAAGCTCTAGGCAACTCTTGCTCGATTACCTAACCCTTAACATGCTCCACGAGTTTTGTTGTCTATTTGAGTTATGCAGGATTTGCTAAGTTTTAGAAGAGTGAGACCTACATCAATCACAAGAGTGAGAGATTATGCCAACATCCAGCTTGGGGGAGAGCATCCCCCATGTATCTAGCTAAGTATTTCTTGTTAATTTCTTATATATTTTAAATTTGCTTGCTTTATATATTTAGTCTTGTGTAATGTTTAAGTTTGTTAAATAAAAGGAGAGTGTACAAGATTTTGCCTGCCAAATAAATCCCTAGAATAAACTCTTTGGAAGTGATAAATAGTTGCTCTGTCGTAATTCCTTTCAAGTGCCTGTTTTCAACCTAGAACTCTCCAAAGTTTTGGACACACTGTTTTGATCTAAGATTTGCTCTGAACCTGAAACTTGTGGGTAGCGAATGTTTGATCTAAGTCTAGGTAGTTGACGGGTATGATATAGGAAGGTCTGAGCTGCTGTTTATCTTGTTCTATGTGAGACTAGAGTTCTGGAGAATTTATCTTTTGAAAATTCAAAATGTTGCATGATGAGTTCCTGTATGACGAGAGTTTAAATTCCTACCACTGCGATATATGCACGCTTGATAGACTAGGAAGTCCACTTATACTTACTTATGCATTGAGTGTGGTCGATTGTGTTGACCCTTAGAAACTCGTCATACAGTTAAAGTCAAGATCACACACACGTACATCATGCACCCCTCGCTACTTCTACCCTGGAAGTATGCGCCACCATATTCATCCATTTAGACACATCCTAAAATTGTTCTACTCCTACACTGGGAGTGAGCATCAAAAAAAAATTTTCCTTCATCCATTGCTAGCCCTTTTGTTATCCAATAAAGCTCCAAGTATACGTTTGCTGCTACGTCCATCAATATTTTCAAAGAAGAGACCAAGGTGCTTCATCAAAAAAAAGAAAAAGAAAAAAAAAAGAGAAAAAAAAGGAATGAAAAAAAGAGAAAGAAGACATTGTCCCAACATAGGGAGATTTTTCAGCATTCCAAGTTCTCCCCAAATTCTTCATAGTTCAAGGGAGGTATGAATTTCTTCAAGGAGCAAAAGTAGAAGTTAGGTGTTCACCATTATCACCTCTTTCCCCTTCATTTCTACTTATATCTATCATCACCATCTGCCACTATCACCATATATCCACTTAACCCATATTTAGGACCATACACGTGCACATCTTGATTTGATTGTATGTCCAGTTTCTTCGGATCCACGGTTTGACTATGCAACATATGTATAAGCTCCCACCTACAAACTCCACATAAGCCTATTAGAGGTAGGGTGAGAGAGTGAAGGCACAATGTTACTCTGCCTTATGCCAAAAATACCACATATCTTGAGAGAAGAGAGAAGGCATACACCATCAATGCCTTGGTAAGGATCCAGAAATACCACAAAGGAGAGATTTGAGAGGGTCATACACAGGAATCTCTGAGTTTTATTTGAAAACTTGCCAAAAACTCCGGAATGAAGGTTGAGCAAAGAGCTAGAGACATAGTGCTTGACTTGACCGTTCTGTCTTTCAACTGCTCAAGACCCAAGTGAAGGCTACAAGCCCCATGGTGGAAGGCAATATGGGTAAGTTTGAAGTCAGAATAGTCCACTCTAATCCGGAAGAGAGTTTCCTGTTTGAACGCATGTGTACTTTTGAGGCGTGAAAGCATTGTAGCAACTCCTGATCCTTGGCTAAGTTTAGCTTTGCTCAGGGACGAGCAAAGGTTTAGCTTGGGGGAGTTTGTTGACGGTAGTTAACGTCAATTTTTAACCGTCAACATAACTTTTATAACTGCGAAAAGGTGATCACCAACATAGGTATAGGGGTTATACTAACGTAGAATTCCACAAGTTTTGGTGAATGTCTGTTTCTGCAGGTGACAAACTGAAAATAACCAAGGAAGGCCCACATGTCGGGTTTACATAGAGATAAAAGATGATAAGGTAAAATTCTCGTAATCGGAAGCTTCGAGAAGGCTCTGGACCAAACGGGAGCCCAAACCGGCTCGGTGCCGGGGCGGCCGCCCCGAACCCCAAACCGAGAGCCCCGTGACCAGGACCAATCAGCGTCAGCCTCGCGGATTCCTGCTCCACCGACCTTGAGGATTAATAAAAACCACCCGTTGAAGGTCGGTTTGATCCAATGGTGGATAATAAACGTGATGTGGATCGATGATGTGGCGATTCCTTAGGGGCTACTCCACCCAGGGCTATATAAGGAGGGCGCCTCCCTCTAGTTTTTCCATCATTATTCTTCTACAGATCAAAAGCTAGGGTTTCATCCTCCATCCTAGTAGAAGAGGGTCCCTCTAGTTCATCTAGTTCTAGTCTAGTTCATCTAGTTCTAGTTCTAGTTCGTCTAGTTGTATCTAGAAAATAGAGAGGGATAAGAGGAGAGAGCGGAGGAGGAGCTGGGTCTGTCGGATCTTCCTCAACATTGTACTTTTGCAGCATCTAGTTCGTCTTCCAGCTACTCTCCAAGTTCATCAATTCTTAATTCCTGAAGTTCTTTATTTACTTTCAGCATTTACTTTCAAGTTATTTATTGGATTCCCGCTTGCATCAAGTGCTCTAGTCTTTCGAACGCTAGAGTAGTAATTACTAGGTTAGTCGTGGTGCCTAGTCTTGCAATTACCTGGAATTGCACCCAAACCTGCGGATTGTTGTGGTAGCCCTAGGGTAGTGACAGCCCTAACGGCCGACGTATTCCACCTCGTTCGGGTTGGTGTCTGTAGGACCGTAGTCAGACCTTCCTAGCCCCCTTCTCATCCATTTCCGTGGCTAGTGCTCTGATGTCCTGAAATAAGTAATCTTGAAGTAACCTTGATTCCTAGATCAATTAGAGAACTCATAGGAAAACACACACTCTCTCTCCACAAAAACATATAGTTATCTTTGGGCGATCTTGAACCTCAATTAGTGCACTTCACGTTCCCCGTGGAAAATCGATACCTTGGAATACTCCCGGGTGAAAGCTACATTGGTATCCGTGCGCTTGCGGATTATTCTGTGTGCGTTTAAAATACCCAACAATGGCGTCCTCTGGAATTTCTTCCTCCACTGCCATGTCAACGGTTCCACCTCCTGAGCTCTGTCCAGTCTCCTGCGTGTTCGCCGCGGCTTCATCGGTCTCAGGGCGCGGAGGCGGCCCAAGCGCCGGCGTGTATGTCACCATCGTGCCCAGCTCGTTAGCTGGCGTACTTGCTCCAGCGCTTGTTCCATTACCAGCAATGGCCTCGGCGATGGACGGCTCAGCCACCGCCTCCTGCGTTTCCCTGCGCGTCATCAGCAGGCTTTAAGTTGTTAATTCAGCATAAATTTTGCAAATGGCTTTGATGCACGGTCGTTACCTTGTGACCACAGGAAATGTCGATTGGAAGCGGTCACGACGACGACCACGGCTACTTCCTCCATCATGAGAGGTAGCTCCGGTGGCTTGCTCTGCCGTCACAGCTCCCGCCTGGTCGGTCGCCGTTGGTGGCGTTCTGACACTTGCCTCCGCCACCTGCTCCACCGCCGCCGCGACCGGGCCTTCGTTGACCTCCGTGGTTGGCACGGCGTCATTCGCCTCGGCCTCCTGCTCCGCCGCCGCCACGCCCGGGTTCTCGTCGACCTCTGTGGTCGGCATGGCGTCATCCGCCTCGCCTACCTGCTCCGCCGTTGTCGCCGCCGGATCTTCGGTGACCGCTGTGGTCGGCACGGTTTCACTAACCTCGGCGAGTGGCGTTTCCAGGGGAGTGTCCTAGACGGCATCTGTGATCATGGGTTGCTCCTCCAAGGGTACCTCTCGGCTTTGCCCCTCTTCTTCGCCACCAGCCGCCCCCGCGTCATCTGGCCGCAGTGGCGCTGGTGAGGGCTCACGACCCGGCGACCCGCCCGGCGTTGGCAGGTCCGGCGCGACCGCTCCCAATGATACTTCCGGGCTCCCGGTTGGTGGCGTTGCATTCGGCGACGCCTCAGTCCGGGCTTTCTTGTACAGCTGACTCAACGGAACATTGTCCATTGAGCCTCCCGACGACGACGACGAGATCTGCGCCCTCCTCCTCCCCTTGGTCAGCATCTTGGTCTTCGGTGGCGACGCTCGGGACTCCGGCTGCTTGGCGGCCACGCAACGCAGCACCCGTTGCACCCGTGGCGTAGAGCCCAGCGCGGCCTCTTCCTCGTCCTCCCCATCGCTCGACTAGTCATCCAGAGCCGCCATCCGAGCAAGACGCTCCTCCAGCGTGCGTTCGTAACCTTGGACCTCGCCACGGGGCCATTCCTCGGACGGAACGTCCGAGATGTAGACAGCGCGCCCCTGCACGAATACACCGACATCAGCATCTACATGCGTTTATTTTACAGGATATGCAAATCACAAACCAATAAAGCACGGCATTAACATACCGCTGGTGGCGGGTACGTGAAGGTGTACGGCGTCTGCGGCATCTTGGGCGCCATCCTCGCCGGATCGAAGTTGTGAAAACACTCCCGGCACCTGGCGGTCATCTCCGCTGCGTCAACTGCATCAGGACTCTCGCGGGACGGGTCCGTCAGCCCCCGGTATTCAAACATCATGGTGGGCCTCTCCTTACACGACTGCAATCGCCGCTGCCACCACATCACGGCAACCATCACGCCGTGCACGTGATCTCTCTTCACGAGCGGCAACAGCTCGTTCACCTGCTCCATCTCTGTGACATTGGGTTTCGCCGACCACTTAGCGTTTGGCTTCGGGATCAGAGCCACATCACTGGGGACTGGCCTCCCCTCTGGATTCTGCCTCATGTAGAACCACTTGTCGAACCAGTTCTTCATCGAGGTGGAGTAAGGGATGGTCACCCATTGTGATTTCATCCCGTCTCGCAGCACAATGTAACATCCGCCCACTATCTGCGACCCACCGGTGCCTCCCCTTTCTTCTTCAGATGGTAAAAATGGCGGAACAGATTGAAGTTCGGCCGAATACCGAGAAACACCTCACAAATGGCGATAAACTCCGTGAGGATCGAGTTGTGGTGGAGGTTGCACAACGAAATCTCCCAGTGGTGGCACAAATCGCGCATGAAGCGATGAACAGGTGACCCCAACCCGCGCACAAAATAATCTTCCAAGACAACTATTTCATCATCGCGGGAAAGCGGAAACCGCTCACCTGACGGCGGCGCTCGCCAGATCCCGCTGTCCGCTGGTGGTAGCAGGCCCCGCTCCACCAGCTCCTGCAGCGACTCCCTCGTCGCCTTCGTTGGAGCCCAATGCTCCGCCACACGCTTCCGCCTCGCCGCCTCCGAGAGCTACAGCTGCCTGCCCGCCATCTCCGCTCCTCTTCCTCCTCTTCGGCTTCGGCGCGTTCACCGGTTCGCTGTCGCACGGCTCCGCCCGATTCGATGGACGGCGGCAGGTCGCGAGGCGGTGGGATTTGGTGCGTGGCGGTGGTGGCGGAGGTTAGGGTTTGAAGAGCGAGTGGTGCGCTTGGGAGAGAAAAGTGCGAGTGTGGAACCGCCTGGAAATGAAGAGAAGTGACTGGGCGGCGGCCGCCGCCTTCCCCCTTTTTATACGAATCGGCGGTCCCCGCACGAGACCTAGGGTTGACTCCCCGGGGTCATTTTCTAAATGGGCCGACAAAGGTGGGCCTCTATATTTTATTCCCACGCTGGCATCTCTATTTGGCCTGCTGCGCCTTTAGACAAAAATGGAACGGCAGACTCGCCCTACTTTTGGCGGTTCTGCCTAACGCTTTGCGACGCACGTGGACGCACGTGCGCACAAAAGCCCGTTTTTTTGTCTTTTTTGCCCCTACGCAATTCTCTCCTCCGATCGTTGTTGACCTAGCTCACCAGCAATACGCTGGGGACTGAGTACAAAGAGTAAAGCTCTTTAATCTCTCCTAACCAAGTTAGGATGGTTCAACACACTTTCAGGGACGCATGGTAACAGGGGACTCGGCCGACTAGCAAAGCTTCGGTCAGAGTAATGATTAAGTCATTTTCCCCTACTTCACTTTCTCGGCAAAACTACCATGCCTTCTGGAATGATGCACAGCATCGACCAGAACACGGCACAGCCGTGGTCCACTATGAGACTCTTGTGCTTAGCACTGGTCCGCTCCGATCGCGTATTACGCAAGGGTACATCAAAGATGTACGTATCATTTTCCACCTAGTTAGCCTGTGGCATAGCCGAGGACTGGAACTACGGGGTTATGACCGTGTTCCCCATGACAAAGCCATGGAACTGGCGTTGGGCACATTTTTCTTTCTCGACACATGGCATTTGGGGTTTGGCGGGTACGCGAAGCTACCCTCCATTCAACCGACAATGTTGGTTTTCCCTACTTCACCCTCTCGTACATCTTGCCCGTGTTCAGTAGGCAGCCGCAAAGCTGCATGTCTAGACACAACATAGTTGTGGTCGATTTTCTATTTTTTCACAAGGGACTGGTCGGCCAAGCCGCCACTTTGTTGCTGGGGACTGGTTAGCAGAGCTAACACAGTCCCATTCCTGTCATCGGGGACTGGTCGGCAACGCCGCCATTTCGTACTCGGTGCACCAGGCTTTCTCTTGATCCTGATACAACGAATTTCATACCTTATATTAGGCTCGGGGACTACGTGGGTCCACGTCACTTTGCAGTGACTTGGGCTAATTTTTACACAAGCGTATCGTGGTGACATGTTCATTTCCATGCAGTCAAGAAAACTTTTTTCTTTCGACTGTGGGCCCACGTCCTGGGATATCCGGGAAATTTTTTCTTACACAAAAGAGCAACATACATCTTTCGATTAAAGATAGCGGGCAGAAGCTCAAAGAGCCCGACCGCATCGGTCGGATGTATACATATTGGCAAGATCTTGACCACAACTGGTCGGCCAAGGCTGCAAATTTCCAAGTACCTCAAGATGCATGATGCTCGGGGACTAGCTATGGGGGTATAAACCCCTATACCAACACGACATGACTTTAGGCCTGCTCGGACGAAGATCCTTGGCCCAAGAGCGCAAGGTCGACTAGGGTCCAAGTCTGGTCAGCTACCTTGGAAGACAAGGAAGGAAGGCCGAGTCAATCAAGCACCTCTGGTCGGCTGTTGAGATATCGGTCACAGAAGATTAGATTAGATCGATATCGTTACCTTGTATGTACATTCATATCCCGAGATGTCGGGCTTGTAATCCTGCTCCCCCATTATATAAGGCGAGCATGACACCCTCCCAAAAGGCATCTCCATATCAATAAGCATACTCGATCAAGAGCACAGGACGTAGGGTATTACACATCTCGTGGCCCGAACCTGTATAAACACAGTGTCTCGTGTTCTTGATTACATCTTGTTCGTCATCTAGCGTGCCTTACCGATCAATCTACTACCTCAGGCATAGCTAGGTAGGCTGCCGCCGTTGTTTCGTCGTCATGCGCCCCTGGATCCGCCCCTTTTAACTGTACCATAGGGTCCTCTTGTTGTATCTCATACATGTCGCTCAGACCCATGTGCTGCATAAGCAACCACACGATTGTGATGAGCTCGCCGCCACGGTTGAGGCTCCGCACATGGGTGCTGCCCCGGCTGCGGAATGCCACAAACGTCAGCATCTCCCCCCACATCCCCGACACCAATCTCCACTTGAGCCCCTCGTCCAGCTCCGAGAGCACCTTAGCTAGGATGACCCCGTCAAACAGCACTGACTTGCTCCGATTTCCCTTCACCCTCAGTGGCTTCTCCGACGTGTTCACCTGCAGTAGTGCTTGGCGAGCGTCCTCGTCGTTGCTGTCATCCGTGGACGTGGAGGTGGAGCCAACAGCAGCAAAAAAGCGCTGCGCCTCCGCACATGTGTCTCGATATGGCTGTAACCCAATGCCGGTTGTCGCAGATAGCATGTCCGGCTGCTTGATCAGTAGGTACAGCATGTACTCCGACAGGATCTTGCTGATAGCACGCATATACCGCAGCATCCGTCATGAGTCTTGGTCTTCCACCTGAGGACGTCCAGGCAGTGACTTGTCCCTCTCCCTACGGAGCAAGCATAGGTCCGTGGCGATATGCCACAGCAGCAGGGACTCGTCTAAACCCCAGTTGTCCACACTGTCTGTGATTACCTTCAGCTTGCCGATGTCATTTTTGAGGGCCTTGTTCATTTCCTCCCGGAGATCTTGGAGGACACCAGTGCCACGGCGGTTGCGCACCTGATTGATGCTCTCCTTATTATCTCCCACATTGTGGGCAGTGCGCTTGAGACTATCGAAGATGAACTCTAAGGTACCAGTGGCATATGGGTCCTCCTCCTCCTCAGTGAAGAGGAGTTCAACATGTTTTATGAAGACCAACTCATCGACCATCTCCTCCATGCCTAGCATCTTGGCTATCATATGCATGAACCACCGCCGGTTCTTCCATGCACCACCATCACCACCCGCTAATTTGTAAGGTCCAGGCTTTTCCAGGCAGTAGTGGATGAGGTTCATCTGTGAGGCCACCCCCGACCAGCTATTGCGGCGCTGCCGCCAATGCATGGCCGCCTGGCTCAGCCGTGCGAGCCACGCGAACCGCTTGGACTGCTCCAAGAAGACCATCGCACGGTTGGAGAAGAGGAGCATGATCAGTGCGGCCTCATCGAGCACCAGCCCACCAAGGAGTAGGGCATAGGTGATGCCGACGTCAACACGCTTCACATGGTGGCGAGACTTGTCGAGGAGGAAGAAGATGACGAACGCAGCGACGAGGCAGGAAGAGCAGATGGAGCGAAGGACCCAACCCTTCCACGTGTGGGCGATGGAGGCCTTGGTGTACAACGTGTCGTACATGAAGCCGAGCTCCAGCTCGACCACCTTCAAAGCCTCCTTGGGCTTCAGGTCAGGTAGTCGCTCCATGAAGAAGGCCCGGCTCTTCATGCGCTGCTCGAGATTGATGAGGATGCCCACGAAGACGCGCTGGAAGATGAGGAAGAACTCGTACGCGCGCACCTCCAGGTCCTTCACCATGACAACACTTGATTGCAACTCCTGCATCATCTCCAGCTGATCTTTCCGCTCCCTCTCAGCAATGGCGATCGCCAAGTCCTCTCCGGCCTTCTTCCTGGCATCCAACTCCCACATGAGTTTCGCGTAGTCGACGCCAGGGTCTGGGGGCGCCATCATGCTGTCTCGTAACCGCACGATGCTGCCGGAGTAGAGGGAGTAGGTGCGCTCGCCGTACTTGATTACACCGGCCACTAACATGAGCATGGTTGCCAAGACCATGGGGTTGCCCCGTAGGGAGCAGAAGATGACAACGGTGGCAGAGAAGAGCTTGAAGAGTAGACCGATGAAGTGGCGAAGCCACAGCTCGTTGTCCTCCAGCGAGTAGGCCGTGATGGTGTCCGGCCCACCCAGGTGGAGCAGCAGGAACGGCGTCCAGAAGGCGAAGATGATGGGGCTGCTGCCGTCACTGGAATTTCCACGAGTGCCACCGATATTGCCCATGTTGTTGAGGAGGAGGCCGAGGCTAAGGTCGGCGACCCAGTCGGCGAGGAGGTAGCAGGACCACACGATGAAGAGGGGTATCCGAGAGGCGGAGCGCTTGCGCATGGATCCCAGGAAGATGAGGAGGACCTGGAGGAGGAGGCTCAGCAGCACGGCTACCCGGATCTCCCAGTTGCTGTCCTGCTGCGGCACCGGAGGGTTCAAACCCATAGAGCCACTAGTACGGCCGTCGTCCAGACGTCGAGCTAGCCATCCATACATCATTCATATATTAGTCCAGACGTTGATGGTTGACTATCATCAAATAAAGTAGTACACTGTTCATTTGAAATCTCTGGCATGTGACGCTCTTGGCGTGTTGGGGCGACATGAGGCTTCAGAGCTAGAAAATCCTCCTCCCATGATCACCCTGGGGTCACTGCTTCATGTAATGTCCACCCAACACAATCAAAGGATGCATTTGCTCGGCAACAAACTTAAAGCTAACATGATGGTTAAACGCACACAAATTGAAGCCCAGAACAAGAGACAATAGTGGTAAGGAGAATATTTGATTCCAAACAACATATCAAAATCTCACATTAACGGAACAGGTCGCTTGTAATAATTACCAAGGGTTTCACGTTCACAGGACAGCAAAATAAACTACCACGATAGGACCAAACCACCACTTTATGGGAGCCCAAATGACACGACTCTAGTCCAAAAAGGAGAATCCCATGTCTTCGTCGCTGCTGCTCTCTTCCTTCTTCTCCTCCCAGAGCGACTAAATCGCGCGCGCCAGGAACTTTATGAGCGCACGATTTCGGACATGCAAAACTTTCCTTTTTTAGTAAAAAGAAATCCCGCAACTTTCCTTTTTAGGAAAGTTTTTTTATTTGTAGAGAAGGATTGCAAATTCAGCCGCATAACTTCTATTCTATAATTTATATGTCTAACTTAGAATCTAACTTATACATATAACTTACGTATTTTTGATGCCTATAAGTTTTGTTTCTAACTTACATATTTAACTTATTACATGAAAACACAGATCCGACACGTTACAAAACTTAGAATCTAACTTATACACATAACTTACGTGATCTTCAACGTTTCTAAGTTAGGCTCATAACTTATACGTTTAACTTACCATGTGAAAACATTTATCTTACAGCATTGCAAAGTTAGACTCTAACTTACACACATAATTTTATCGTGTAACTTAGGTGCCAAAATAAAGAAAAAAAAACTAATAACAACAATATAGAAAAAAAAAAGAAAAAAATATTCAGAATGTAGCCAAGTGGGATCTAGTTTTATTCGCCTCGTCGCGTAGAACACATCGGTGCAAACGGAATTAGAAACGGATACACAGTTCAGAAACTATAGCAAGTTGAAATAAATGTTTCTTTTTTTTTTTACTTGTGTCAGCGCTGACCTCAGCATAAGGAAAAAGACAAAAAAAAAAAAAAAAAACACAGACACTCCCACATTAGAGCGTTCGCTCAAAACGCAACCGCGCGCGCGATTGCTGAATGGGAATTTCTTGGAAGACCTTGGGAGGCGGAGGCGGCGGGGGCGGCGGTGGTAATGGGAATTTCTTGGAAGCCCTTGGGAGGCGGAGGCGGAGGCGGCGGTAATAATTGCGTGAGAGGGTCCTCTTGTTTTATCTCATACTTGTCACTCAGGCCCATGTGCTGCATAAGCAACCACACGATTGTGATGAGCTCGCCCCCACGGTTGAGGTTCCGCACATGGATGCTGCCCCGGCCACTGACCGCCACAAACGTTAGCATCTCCCCCCACACTCCCGCCAGCAACCTCCACATGAGCCCGTTGCCCATCTCCATCAGAACCTTGGCCAGGATGACCCCATCGAACAACATCGACTTGCTTCGATCTCCCTTCACCTTCATTGGCTTCTCTGACGTGTTCACCCTCAGCAGCGCTTGCCGCTTATCATTGTCCATGGACATGGAGGTGGAGCTAGCAGCAAAGAAGCGTCGTGCCTCCGCACATGTGTCTCGGTACGGCCGTAGCCCAATGCCGGCCGTCGCAGACAGCATGTCCGGCTCCTTGATCAGCAGGTACAGCATGTACTCTGACATGACCTTGCTGATGGCACGCATACGCAACATTTGCGAGTCTTTGTCTTCCACTTGAGGCCCAGCAGGCTGTGACTTGTAGCCCTCTGCATCCCTACAGAGCAAGCATAGGTCCGTGGCGATGTGCCACAGCAGCAGGGACTCGTCCAAATCCTTGTTCTCCACACTCTCCATGATCACCTTCAGCTTGTCTTGGTCATTCCTGAGGGCCTTGTTCATTTCCTCTCGAAGGTGTTGGAGGACACCAGTGCCTCGGCGGTTGCACACCTGCTTGATGCTCTCCTTGTTGTTTCCCACATTGTGGGCAGTGTGCTTGAGACCATCGAAGATGAACTCTAAGGTAGTACCAGCATATGGGTCCTCCTTGTTACTGAAGATGAGTTCCACGTGTCGTATGAAGACCAAGTCATCGAATATATCCTCCATGCGTAGCATCTTGGCTATCATATGCATGAGCCACCGCCGGTTCTTCCATGCACCACCACCACCTGCTAATTTGTTACTACTACCACCGCCACTGCTGCTGCTGTTGTTGTTGTTGTAAGGGCCAGGTTTTTCCAGGCAGTAGTGGATGAGGTTCATCTGCGAGGCCACCCCCAACCAGCTACGGTGGCGCCGTCGGAACCGCAAGATCGCCTGGCTCAGCCGTGCAAGCCACGCCAACCGCTTGGTGGACTGCTGCTGCTCCAGAAAGACCACCACGCGGTTGGAGAAGAAGAGCATGATCAGCGCGGCTGCATCGAGCGCCAGCCCACCAAGGAGCAGCGTGTAGGTGATGCCGACGTCGACACGCCTCACCTGGTGGCGAGGCTTGTCGAGGAGGAAGAAGATGACGAGCGCGGCGACAAGGCAAGAAGAGCAAATGCAGCGAAAGACCCAGCCCTTCCACGTGTGGGCGATGGAGGCCTTGGTGTACAACGTGTCGTACATGAAGCCGAGCTCCAGCTCCACCACCTCCAACGCCTCCTTGGGCTTCAAGTCAGGTTGTTCCACGAAGAAGGCCCGGCTCTTCATGCGCTGCTGGAAGCTGATGATGACATCCACGAAGACGCGCTGGAAGATGAGGAAGAACTCGTACGCGCGCACCTCTAGGCCCTTCTTCACTGTAACAACACGCATCATCTGCAGCTGATCTTTCTGCTCCCTCTCAGCAATGGTGATCGCCAAGTCCTCTCCGGCCTTCTTCCTAGCATCCAACTCCTCCATGAGTTTCGCGTAGTCGAGGCCGGGATCTGCGGGCTCCATGATGCTGTCTCGTAACCGCCCGACGCTGCCGGAGTAAAGGGAGTAGGTGCGCTCGCCGTACTTGATTACACCGGCCACTAACATGAGCATGGTGGCTGAGACCAGGGGGTTGCCCCGCAGGGAGCAGAAAATGACAACGGTGGCAGAGAAGAGCTCGAACAGGAGGCCGATGAGGTGGCGGAGCCACAGCTCGTTGTCCTCCAGCGAGTAGGCCGTGATGGTGTCCGGCCCGCCCAGGTGGAGCAGCAGGAATGGCGTCCAGAACGCGAAGATTATGGGGCTGCTGCTGCCGCTGCTGGCACCGGAGTTTCCGCCAGTACCGCCGATGTTGCCCATGTCGTTGAGGATGAGGCCGAGGCCGAGGTCGGCGACCCAGTCGGCGAGGAGGTAGCAGGACCACACCATGAAGCGGGGTATCTGAGAGGCGGAGCGCTTGCGCATGGGTCCCAGGAAGATGAGGAGGACCTGGAGGAGGAGGCTCAGCAGCACGGCTACCCGGATCTCCCAGTTGCTGTCCTGCTGCGGCACCGGAGGGTTCAAACCCATCGAGCCACTTGTACGGCCGTCGAGCTAGCCATCCATACATCATTCATATATTGTTAGTACTATCATCA
This sequence comes from Themeda triandra, assembly GCA_018135685.1. NCBI lineage: Eukaryota > Viridiplantae > Streptophyta > Magnoliopsida > Poales > Poaceae > Themeda > Themeda triandra. Next base: position 141,796 of record JAENPR010001132.1, on the reverse strand, counting down.
AATAAATTAGAAAAAAATCTTCATGGTTGATGGTTGACTATGTATCTTGTCTAGGTTGTAAGTTGGTGAATGGTTCCCATGCATACGGCTTTGTGTACCTAGTTTAAAACATTTCTATCTATCTTATTATCCACTTTAATAAAAAACACATATCTCCTGATATTCAAGAAAAAAATATGTATCTTGTAGCTTACATTTTCCAGTTATTATTGATCTCTACTATCTAAATATAACAGACTTTTTTTTTCCTTAAACACGTTGGAGAGTTGTGTATAATATAACAGACTTTGAGCTATCTTAGTATTACTAATTAGAGACTCCAACTATCCACATTAATTCTCATCGACGTCTTTAAAAAAGATAAATGTTAGAAATTCTCACATTAATTAGAAATATCCGGCCATCGAATCAAAAGACCATAGGCATCTATGACCATTAGATTTATTTTGTTTTCTAAGAAATTGTCCACCTTTGCCATTATAGAGATAATAAAAATAAAAAAAGACTAAATCTACGTAAAAGAAAAGGTCTTCTATTTTTCTAACGTCATTTAGATGGATTACCAAGTTAGTTGGTTGACCACCGCATGTGGCCCAAAATAAAATCTAAACTCAAGGTACCCTAATGTACAGAGAAAATATATCGGCAGAACTCAAGCGTTCACGTTGGTCGCCATTATTATAAATTTGATAATTATAAAATAACTGAAAAACGCACCCAAGTCTTTTACGTGTGTTCCTCCAGAAACCATCTAACCTAACCTAGCGCATCATGGTGGCATCTTCTTCTCGTCCTTGGTAACATGGGCACGCACCGTTGTTGCCAATCCTCTGCTGCCTACCCATAGCCTGTTTCCTCTTCCTGATTCTAAGACCAATGGTTGTGTGCGAGGATGTGGGGCGAGGGTGCCGGGGATGGCCAGAATCATGTCGGCGGGTGGTGACGCGGAGATAGATGAAGGAGTTCAGCATGGGGGTGATGTGCCTCAAATGCGAGACGTCGGCCGAAGCTGGATGAGAAGTCTAGCTGTTCAACATATGGTGAGTAAGTAGTTCGTCTTTTTAATTCTGTCTTCTACGCATGAACAGGATCATTGGAATTGATGGAACTTTCATCATCAGATTGGATTGGAGGACTTGATCAAGTTTCCCCTTTTCTCATTTTCATAGAAGTGTAGTTTGCGACTCCTTGAGGTCTCGGCCACCCGTAGTCCATAGAGGGCATATATGCATGTTTGCATCTAGGGAATAGGATGTAATCTTTTTGCTTTCTATAAAACATCTCCGTGTTAAATTACTTATATCGTTTGTGTATCATGGTGATTAAAGAGATCACTAGATCAGGGATCATTGAAGTGGATGGGCATGATATATATAATGAAAACATTGTATATACCTTAAAGCGCCGTCTAAAAAGTCGGATAACTAGCTTTGCAAATTTTGCTCTCTTTTATGCCTATATTTTGAAGTGTTTATAATATTGTAATGCATGCAAGTTTTCAACTCAATATTTGAATTCTACACTTACCATAGAATTGTGTAGCAATTGTATGATTATTTACCAAATCATATATAAAATTTATGAAATTGTACGTGTATAAATTTACCCTTAGAAAAAAACGGATGGTAGCTCCTACCGCTGGGACTCACAAGTACCCCAAACAACACAAGGTAAACATGTTTTTTTTTTGACAAGAAAAGACTGTAGGGGAGTCCCCTACAAGTACTGATTTTTTTTAGAAAATAGCCACCAAAATTCGCTCTCGACGGGATTCGAACCTAGGTGGCTAGGTGTAGTGCCACATTGAATCACCTAGCCAAGTGAGCCAGGCTCACTTTCCTACAAGGTAAACATGTTGATCCCTTACCACAACTATATATGAATCAAAGTTGGTGACTAACTTTTTGTTTACAATCTATTTCACGTGTGTACCGGACTATAGGTATCCATCTTTTATATATTATTATGTATATATAAAAGGCGACACAATCTTTGTCAACCACGCACAAGCAGGAATTCTATAGTACAACATTTTTCCTACTATTTCATCATTCATAAACCTAAGGCATGGCCATCTTGCTAAGTTCTCTTACAATTCAATTTGATCTAGATCTAGCTAAAAAATATTATAATCTTTGTAATATAATTAATACTGCAAACCAACGCCTTCCAGGCATCGAGATGCGCTGCCATCAACTACATCGACGTTCAATTTTAGTACCAAGAATGATGTCTTTGAGCAATCAGGTGCTCTTGAATCCATCTCATTTCTTTTATATACTATGTATGTATATTGCATATTCTTCATTAAAATAACATAAGTTTAAAAATCCTGATCACTTAATAGCCACTAGACACACTTGATCACACACACACACAAGGTAAAAATAGTGGTACCTTATTCTATCACTAATTTCTCAATGGAGCCTCCATGTTAATATCCTCACCAGACATGCTAAGAAAAAGAACGAATGCTAGAAATTCTCACGTTAGTTAGAAGCATCTAACCATTAATCTAAAAGACGTTAAACATCCACAACTATTAGATCTATTTTGTTTTCAAGTATTATATCCACATCCACCATTATATATCAAAATAGCTTAATATCTCATTGTCTTGGAGAAAAACAACTTCAGACGCACACTAAAATATCTTGATCGGTTGCCGAGTTCATTAATGTATTAGAACATATCATATCCACCCTTAAAAAGAAAATATCAGATCCATTGCCGTTTGGTTAATTTTTTAATTGAATACACCAAACAAAATGTTAGTCTATTACTAAAATCTAAGACAGAATTTATCAACCCAAACAAACAAGTTTTGCATCTGTGTCAAACTACCGATTTCTAAAAGTGGTATTGGAGAAACTGTAACTCCATCTAATTCGGTGCATGCAACTGTTTTTATTATTATTCATTTATGATTGTAAAACAATTTTAATAGTATTTAGATTCACGTCTAAGGTATTCACATGTCATTTATGAAGAATAATTTGAAATACCACCCTAAATTGAAATTTAAATCAATCATTATTACCATTATGAAAGCTAACTTAAAATAACCTCTAAATTTACAACTAAGCAATCCACCTCTGTTGCTATGAATGGTCCTTTGGAGTAACCTTCCAATTTTTAATAAATTATCTATGTATTCTTTATAAAAGATATAGCAAAGTAACTCCATTGCATTTGAAATACATAATATAATGTAATACATAATCTACCATAAGCATTTAAAACTAAATCAAAATTACCACTAATATCAGTACAAAAAAACTAAAAATCCCCTCAGACCTATATCTACGTTACCAACATGTTATATTAAAAATTACACTTACATTTCTACACTATCCAATTATACTGATCATTGTATAATAAAATTTGATTATAGTAAATATACATATTGAGCCATCATGCAGATCAAATTCACATGCGTGCATGAGTGGTAAATATATAATATGTGTTACGTGCAAAATATTTTTTTAACAACTCCTATAATATGTGTACCATAAAAAATATTTAAAACTATATGCATGTATTTTATATAAATTTGCACATGTATTTGTTCTGTTTAAATAAAATATTATGTATACTGATAATATAATCATTTCTCAAAAATAGTTTAATGATGAAAATGCTTAAACATCTTGAAAGTAGGGGAGGTTACTATGGACCACATACAAATATACGTTGCTAACCTTTGGATTACCTTAGGCCGAATAGTCAATAAAATACTTTAGCTATGGCGGTATTATTAAGTGATTGATGCACGGTTTAAATTACTGTACATTCCATTATATTGTTTTAGGGTGTAGTTCACGAGCAAGAGTTCTTCTTTTTAAAAAGTATAAAAAGAGAGTTACTAATAAAAGATGCAATAAGAGTTTAAAACCTTTAGCAATTAATAAGATTAAACTTCAAATATCCAAAATTATGATTAATGGCATCATAACATATGAACTGCATAAAGAGATACTTTAGTTTAATCTACTGTTTCCACTAAATGCATATAAAGGTACACAAATGTGTCATGTAAAGGAAAAAATGTGGATATGGATGCAAAGAATGTATAGATTAGTAATTGATTTGTTTATCTCTGTTAGATAGAGTGAAAATGTGCAATTTAAAATAATTAATAATTTAGAGGTATTAAACAATGGCTAATGCTTAAGACTTTTTTATTATGAAGGTATTTAACAATGACTAATGCTAAAGATTATAACCCGTGCGGGAGCACGGGTTGATGGACTAGTTCTAACCAAACTATTATTGGACTGACCACTGAGCATCATTAATTAGATACATTAATTCGTCTATTGACTTGTGCTAACCCCACAGGCTATTAACTCTAAAAGACGTACAAGTATTATAGATTTATGTACAAATTTATGGCCGATATATAACTAATCAAAAAAATGCTTTTTCACATTTGCTCATATTCTAACACAATATTCACGTAGATACTTTCGTATCTATATCCAATTTTGATAAACTTTAGCTATCGATTGCTCTAATATGCTTTCCCATCGCAATTTATAATTAACAACATATATTGTTCCGCACCTTCATTTCCCATCCCAATTCATAATTTCTCACTTTGTATCGAACCTTCATACATATTCTTAGTTGAAGCTGTATCTCACGTGTTCATAGTGTTACTATTTACTTTGTATTTTTCCTATTTATTACGTCGCACTTCCCTGCATGTTTGGCATGTATTTAGTTGATACTCTCTCATATGTGTTTGTATTCTATTTATACTATGTGTGGTCCTACAGGCAAAAAAAAAATCTATCTTCTAAAGAATATATTTCTCGTTCATCACTTATTATATGTACTGTGGCTCACGTTCGAAGAAATAGCTGGTAGCATTATTCTACCAAATAGCTTCCAGGTCGTTACTATAGCGAAGGTATACTTAAGAACTCTATTTATTTTTAAATAGAGTTCTTTGATAAATAAAATCGACATTTTGAGTAGTGGAGAAGCATAAACCAAATGTGGTGAAAAAAGAAGAGAAACTGCCGCAACGCTCGCGTGGCTCCCCACGCAGGGCGACTCGGGCAGCCCCCAGCCCGCCGCCACCCTCCCTCCCCTCTCCTTCTCACCTGTCGCGCCGCCGCCGGGGCCGGCCGACGGCAGGGCCATCCGGCTAGCTATGATGGTGGCGGCGGGGCTCTTCCTCTCTCGCGTTGGCGGCGTGCTGCAGCAACAGGTTGACTTCTTCCCTTGCATGGCCGGGTCGCGGCTGCGGTTTACCCGGCTGGTGCCTGCAGGCGCAGGGGATGGCTGTGAGGACCTTGTTCTTCGCTTTTTCCCCTCCTGCACTCTCGACGATGGCAGTGTGGATTGGGGTCGCCGGCACGGGCTCGGGCGGCAAGATCCGTCGCTAGAGAGGCCGAATTCGGAGCCTGCAAGACCATATCAGTATCCTAGGCGGCAGGATTCGCTTGGCTGGTCGGCAGCGGTTGCGGCGGTGGCTCGGGCCCGTGCAGGTGTTGAGGGGCGGTGCTCTTCTTGGCCGTTCCTCCCCTCAAGGCCTTGGCTGCCGCCGCAGCCATGTCTACTACGACGTGGCTATGGTGTTTGCGATGGTTGAGGCTCGTGCGAGAGTTGGGGGAGGCACTCTCTTCTCTACCACCCTTCCCTGCACGACCATGGCTGCAGCGATGGCCAAAGTGACGGGCCAGTCAAGATGGAGGCGGTGGCGTTGGCAGGGGCGCCAGACTCGGGCCTTGGCATCCAGATCCGATGGCGCCTGGGCAAGGGGCAGTGCCCATGATGGTGGGGGATCACGCCTTGTGGCGGCAACGACATTGGCCGGTGCTCAATCTGTGGCGCGGTGGAGTGAGGCAGGTCTTCGGATGCCCCTCTGGCGAGGTTTCTGCGGGATGACTGGCAGTGATGACGGTGGCGACAAGCTAGGTTCCACGATCTGGGCCGACTTCAGTGCTAGGGATATTGGGCGAAAGCTTGGCGGCGGTGACCCCTGCGGGCACCGCTTTCCCTGTTGGGGCCGTCGTGTCCCTATCATTTTCCACGGGTTAGAACCCGGTCCATTCTGGGAATTACGACGACGGAGCATCGAACGCTGCAACCTTCCTGAAGGCGTTGTTGTGGAACTCTAACTCAGCTAGGATGGTGTGAGGCCATGGTCAGAAGTCGTAGCTGCTCTTGCGATCTGCTTGTGCTGGGCAACGATGACCTACCATGTTCTTTCGGGAACTCCGGACTCGTATCTTATTTGGATTGTCGTTCTCTCTATTGTGTTGGTGTGGGTTTGGTTTTTGGGCCCGGTTTTTCTTATAAACTGGGTCAATTCTCTTCTCCACCTAAATCTTTCAGAAAAAAACAAATGTGGCTATCACTTTCATGGTTTTTGAGATTCAACTGGGGTTAGCACCATGTCATCTTCTAGATCTTACTTTAAGCTTTGCGGATCCTAAGCGTCGTGGTGCAAGCTTAAACCACTATTCATGTCACATAGTAATTAACAGTGCAATATGGAACCTATGAAACTTTTTAACAAAAACAAAGGAGAGTTTTAAAGGCTATAGCAACCTCACATATGCCATGAACCACCATATGTGTAGGTTCTATTTATTCAGGCATTGCATATTTAGCTCTTTGCTTTATGCTAATTTCCTGATTAGGTTAAGGTTTCAAGCAAGATAGTGCCTGAAACATCATGCAATCAGCTAGTCATGTGTCAACATACATATAAAGTATAGAACAAAATCAGTACTAGTCTCATTTTTTTCTATTTTATAGATTAAATCAGTTTTCTTACCATATTTAAAAAAATACAAACCACTCCGACACTAATGGATTGAGGTCAATACATGGGCATCGAAACACCTATAGTTTTGGTGCGCTTTGGTGGAAAACAAAACTCGGGCTACACCTAGACATGCATATATCATCATAATGCAAGTCGATCGTCGGAAAACGTAAAAGACAAGTTTGTATGCATGGTACACTGTGGAATGTGTGGATATGCAAATTAAACGAAAAGGAAAGCGGAAAACAGAATACGCACCAGCAGCAGCCGGTTCTTGCGACCCCCTCGATCTCTTGGTTGAATTACTTGGCGCCGCCTCAGATCCGATCCGCTGCAAATATGATGGTGGTGTGTCTGCTGGCCTTATATAGCACGCGGGGTGTGTGGTGACGCTGGTGATTGTGTGTGTATATATCTCCTCTATCATCTCGTAGCCTCGTGTCGGTGTGGTCAGGAAATAATTAATGGAAATCATTCGTTACGTGAGCGCATTCACCACCTTGCATTGCAATTTGCATATCATATCGGCGATGCTAACTGGCTTTTGTTGTCGACACTCCTACTACTCCTAGCTTTGGAGGGAATAAAGCTTTTTCTGCCTCTGCAAGAGACGGATCGGAGAAAAAGGGCCGCCACTAAAGTGCATCAATAAGCTTCTTAATAATAATAATTTGTCCTTCACATCACACATATACGTAACGGGCGAGACAAAAGAAAACTGAATACGGAGTATATAGCTAATTAAGTGAAGGAAACAGGTGCTTTCGATTGCATATATTGCATTGCAATTTGCAAGGAGAGCAAGGCACGTGGAGACCACACACACACACCATGCATACGCGCGCATGCGTATCCTTTAACTGTTGCGCAAGCTAACCAGCTAGATAGCACACTTTTTTTTTCTTAAAGAGGAAAACCTCTGCCTTTTTTTTTTTTTTTTTGAAGGGCGAGGTAACTGGTTTTGGATACAACAGGTTGGGGATTCCAGCAACAGGAGAAAACAGCTAATTAAACATATGCCAGAAACATTACAGACTCAGATCTCAACAATATCTGATGAAACACGCTGAGTCGGATTGAAGTTCTTTATCTAGTGCAGGACATCGTCTTTCAATTGAGACATGCGCTCCCTGTTCACCTCCTTTAAGCAGAATACTCCACTTCTGCAACACGATAATGCAATGTATGTAACATCAGTGGGTGCATTTGGAAAACTTATCTCTATTATTGCCATATTGTTACTTGTGGTCCAAATAGCCCAAATAAAACCTGCAAAAAAGAACATTAACAGCTTTTGCTAGCTGGGCAAAGGCTACTTGCCTTGCAGCCTAACCCCTAAACTCCATAACAAAAGAAGGAATGTCTTTCCATTTGAAGGCCTCCCTAAGAAGGCATCCCTAGTGCGTCATTCATGGCATGTCGTTGTATCCCTTCACTATTTCTTGAACATAATATAAAAGATGTGCAAAAATTTTGCGTATTCTAAAAAAAAATATGACAGTAGAAAAAAGATAGGTAAAAGTCTACATCACCCCCTGACCTTTGATACCTGGAACACTTAACCCCCCAACCTACAAAACCTGGTTTTCTGCCCCTGACTTTTCAAAACCGTTCAGATAACCCCCTGGGCGGTTTTGGAGGGTGGTTTTGCTTAGATGGCAGTCAAACTGGTCCAATTTGGACACATCAGTGCACGGGCCCACCTATCAGCGGGAGCAGCCCTTCTTCCTCGCTGCAGGGCGTCGTCGGCGCACGGGGCAAGGGCGCAGGCCACCACGCCACGGGTGAAGCTGCAGCGCGCCTCCCGTCGCCACGCATGCGGGGAGAGTCAATTGCTGAACACCCTGGCCCTCGCGCGCCGTGCCAGCGCCGCATGCGGGTTTGAGACGGGCGGCGGGAGCGCCGCATGCGGGTTTGAGACGGGCGGCGGGAGCACCGCCTGTAGCTGCTGCCTGCGGCCGCCGCCACGCGCAGCAGCTACGCCCACAGAGAGATGGCGTCGCGGAGAGTAGCCTGCCAGAGGTCCATCCGCGCGCCGCCAGGCGGAGCGGCGCCCAGGTGGCCCGCGCCCAGGTCGGGGCCGCGTCGCGCCAGGGGAAGGGGAGGGGCGGCCCCTGCGCTGTCGCCGGTCCGGGAGGGACCGCGCCGTGTCGGGGAGGGGCGGACGCCACCGCCGCGCCAGGGGAAGGGGAGGAGCGGGAGCGACGCGCCGTCGCGCGAGGGGAGGGCCGGTCGGGCCCCGTCGTCCGTCGGAGAGGGTCGAGCAGCGCCGCCGAGGCCGGGCGTGCACGGTCTAGCCGCTCAGGCGCCACCGTTCCAGCTAACAAGCGGGCCCAAGCGCTGATGTGTCCAAATTGGACCAGTTTGACTGCCACCTAAGCAAAACCACCCCTAAAACCGCCCCAGGGGGTTATTTGAACGTTTTTGGAAGGTTAGGGGACAGGAAACCCGTTTTGTAGGTGAGGGGGTTAAGTGTTCCAGGTATCAAATGTCAGGAGGTGATGTAGACCTTTTCCAAAAAGATATGATCAATCATTTCAAATTTACCACAGAAACAACACTTGCTACTCCCTTTCCAACACTCTTAAACATTGGGCCACTTGAAGTTTGTTATTAAAAACTTGCCATAAGAATATTTTAATTTTCAAAGGAACCTTCACTTCCACAATATATATGGTACGCTGTGGATCAATGTTTCATCAGATGCAAAAAGAAAATAAGTAAAAAAGAAGAAGAAAATATAATAAGATCATAAGTAACAACTTAGGGTGAAAACACACGCACCTGCTGCAGTCGTTCTTGAGACCCCCAGCCCCTTTATTTGTTAATTTATTTGGTGCCTAATCAGAGTCGCTGCTGCAGCTGCACGGCCTTTCTATATGTATCAGCATATATATTATATGCAAAATGCAATGCATGCATGCTAGCTAGGTCCTGGTGTGTCTTGTATATATATAGAAAAATCTCGGTGTTGTTAGGTGTAGCAGCTGGCCGGTAAGCTGGAAATGGAATAATTCTTTACGTGAGTGCAAGCACCAGCTTGCATTGCAAGCTTTATTTAGCTTCTTCTCCCATAGAACTGAAGCCGGTCAGTGTGGCTGCTTGTGCTCACACAGCAACTTTGAACAAATGAGTGGCACCCAAGCAAGGAACCACCATTTGATCTCACCTTGATGGATCTTTATATAGCTTTTGGCCTGTTTTGATGAATCTCTCTCTCAACAAGCGATCCCACAACGATCATGACAGGCTAAATGTACCAGGCTGGATCATCACATGGTTCCTGGCCAGCAAGCCAAAAAAGGAGAAAACAGAATAAAACCAGTCTTTAGTAAATTGAAGAATCGCTTTCTCAAAACATTCTTATGTAACACTCTAGTTCTTTTTTTTTTTGTTACATTCCTTTGAATACAGGCAGTAGGCAGCAGGTGAGTTTTCTTTCTATACATATAGATTACAATGCTGCAGGTGAGGTCAGTAAAGCAGGGACGCTGACAAGGGCAGATAACCTAGGTCCACCTAAGTTGGCTGGATGTGGGATCAGATCATCAGAAACAAATAAAAACAACAGTGCTTGTGATGAAGCTAGTTATTGTTAATTTTTCTAGCTAACAGTAGCAACTCCTTGGGACAGCAAGAGCTGCAGAATCAGTAACAGGGCTCCATATCTTTTCAATGGTGAAATGGTCAACAACCCGTACAGATCTCACAGGGTCCAGTGATGAGGCTGACCTCCACTTGCTTGGATGCTTCCGGTTATGGCTGAGCAGATGAGGCCCTCTTCCCTCTAATTCCCACTTCGGATCCAACTTCCAGCCCTTTGGGACCTGTTTATTCACAGTGGAGCAAAGGAACGCAGGCTGATCTGTTACCTTGTCAACTGCAAGAGTAAATATTTCCAGATCACCATCCTTCTTAACATGAAACCTTGTGAAAGATTTGTAGTTTGCAATGTGCAGTGATGAGAAGGCTTCATCAAAGTGTATGTGGAACCAGTTGATGCAGATGTACAGGTAGCTACCAAATATGAGGGAAACAACTGGAGTCGAGAAAATCCAGAAATAGATAAACACAGAAGTGTAGTACATGATCAGAATACTCCGTGAAAGAGACATCATTCCGTTCTTGCATATATTTATTCTTGTCACCGCCATGACCTGCAAAGGTATAAGCTGTTAGATACTTGCTAAAATCTACAAAACATATTTGGTAGTGTAATGGATCAAGGATTGGAAACGAAATAGTAACATGCACCAAATCTTGAAAATTTGATCTTCTGTAGTGTAATGCATCACATTTTCAAAATAGTTAAATTCTGAATTTGTGGAGTTAAATTACTTGTCCTTGCCCATACAACATATATGGCACGATTTGGTCAAAATGTGATGCATTACACACTGGCAGAGGACAAAATGTGATGAAAATAATTCTTTTGACCCATCACCTATGAAAAGAATTCAGGAAGCACAGTATGGCACGACATACCTGAAGTTCTATGTTTTTAAGGCGGTAAGGCGAGTTGCGGCGCCCGACCCCCTTCCGGACGCCTAGGCGCTTAAGGCGCTAGGCGAGGCGACGCCATACATAAGAAGCAGAGGAGAGGAGAACAGACGAAACATTGGAGAGGAGAGGACAACAGAGGAGAGAGGAAACAGAGGAGAGGAGAACAGGGCAGAGATGCAGAAAGAGGACGGGGAGGCACAAATCAGCGACGACTCCTCATACATGTGTGATGTGAGCTTGCAAATCAGCGGATGGGCAGGCACAAATCAGGGAGGAGTCGTCGATGAAGAGGTAGGATTTGCTGATCGATGGAGTAGAAGGGGAGGGACGAGGAACAGCTGGAAGGAGGAGACGCTCCGCCGGCGGCGACTCCAGGTTTGCGCGGCCTCTCCTTTTCCCTCCCGTGGCCTTCCTTCCCTCCCTCCCGCGGCCTTCCTTTCCTCTCACGACTTTCCTTCTCTCTTGCGGCCGCGGAATCTTTCCTTTTCTCCCGCGCGCGACCTCTTTCCTCCCCCGCGCGGACATAAATCGGATACAATCTGCTTCGCCCGCTTCTTCCCCGCTGCGCGCAACTCTCCCGCACTTCTTTCCTCTCGCGCGCATTAGCTCCCCATCCCCCCCCTCCCCCCACCCCGCGCGCGAATCTGCTCTTGCGCGGCGTCCGCCTCAACGCCTAATCGCGCCTAGCGACGCCTTCCGGCGCAAGGCGACGCCATACGGCCTTCGGCCATGGCGAGCCCGACGCCCAGTTTCAAAAAACGCCCGGACGCCAAGTCGTCGCCTAGGCGACGCCTAGGCGATGCCTTAAAAACAGAGCTGAAGTTGCCAATAAATGATTACAAATACAAATTTCAATGCCCAACTCCAGCAGCAACATTAAAAGTAGCGCTGCAGTTAAATGGGCCAAGACATGGAGGCCACCTATAATAGCTCTTCTCTTCCTTGATAGTTTGGATGGTACGAATGAATATGACGCCATCAGTAAAGTAAGACTCCCTACTGAAGAGACATAAGAATGCTCAAAAATATAAAGCAAAGCACTCCATATTGTGCCTGAGAAGCTTTTCAGACGCCCAGACCAAGTTTCTTCATTTAAGATATGAACAAGATTACACTGGAACAAATAGAAATAAAAACAAGAATATGAATACAAATCGACATATTGGTCAATTTGACCTTCCAAGTGATAGTAGCAATATGAATACAAATCAGGAGACCATAAAGGGTAACTGATGATTTATGTGATGCAAAGTATTCATCTGAGGCTGATACAAAGAATATGACATGTCCAGTACTAACCAGCTAACTTTTGGTGAACGAACAGACTTCAAGATTTATAGTAATTAGTAATATTCTTCAAAAAGAAAAGGCAGAAATAAGAAAATAAAAATAAATCCATAACAGAGGTCAGCCCACGAAGCAAGCGAGCAAATTTACAATGGTTGGAGAGGGCGTCAAGAGGCATTTGGTGTGTCATGATTTGTGGGCCCATAAATCGTGAGGCATCAATGCCTGCATCAAGAGGCATTTGGTGTGTCTATGATCTGTGGGCCCATAAGTCGTGAGGCATCTAGATGCCTCCAGATTTGGGGGGAAATTAGGACTCCAATAAAAGAGTCACAATGGCTTTTTTGTAGTTTATTTTTTTAACCAAGGGTAGAAAAGTACTTTTATAATTGTAATTTTGATGTTTGACTAGCATTTTCTTTATTAAAAAAGATGAACAATTGTGAGTCTTTTAATTTACGTTCATTGTCTCGTACTCTCGTTAGGGTTCATTCTTCGTGCCGCCGCTTTCCGCCGCCGCCGCACCGCCGCCGCCGTCAATCAGCCCACCACCTAGCTCCTGGAAGGCTGGGCATGATAACAAAAATGTGGTGCTGGCAGAATAGTATCAATGCTAAGACCCTGAGGAGGTGCCAGGAAACTATATCTGTACTTGAAAAATGTGTAAGCTATTTGCACTTTTAGATTGCCGACATAATTCATCATGAAATTTCTCTATTTGCCCCTTTGTGTTGGAAGGGAAACAATTGAAGTACTGTTCTTCCAGTTAAGAGTGTATGCATAATAACGTTCAGGGGACTATTCAGCAAGTAAAGTTAATTGGTTGTTTAAGCTATTTCTCCAAATTACAGAACACCTACTAAACAATTCATGGTACAATAGAACTTGAATCTGAGTACAATAAGTTTCAGTTAGCTAAGTACAGAGCACTAGAAGCACTAATACCGTGGGTTTAATATTCGCAAGTAGGCCAAGTACTTGCAAGTCAGTTGCAGTGCTACATATATAATGCTCAAACAGTGCTTACTGACTTTTCAGAGCTACTTTTAATTTCGTTAAGAACATCAATCTGCTGCATACAAATTTCAGGAATACATGTATTTCGATTGACACATTATACTCAAAAGAAACGCATTGATGCATTCCCAATTCATGGTATATGAGATAAATCAAATGCAAATCCAGAGGATGGGAACCTTGCCTTCTTCGGTTGGATCTAGATCGGAACCGGGCGAACGGGGGAGCCAAGAACGTCCTCCACAGCTGTGACGACGGCGCCGGCGGGGGCACGGGGCGCGGGTGCAGTGCTGCTCGCGTCAGGCCGGTGCCGGGGAGGAGGGGAAGGGGAAGGACGGCTGCAGCGGCGACCGATGGAGAGGGCAGGACACTTGGCGCGACGCCGTGCGAGGGCTGCGAGGGCAGCGGCGGCGGCGGCAGCTGTCGAGAGGGACAGGTCGCGAGGGAGAGCAGGTCGAACTGTGGCGTGGCGGCGGCGGTGGCTATCGCGAGGGACAGGTCGCGAGGGAGAGCAGGTCGCTCTTGGGCGGGCCGGGGTGGGGTTTGAGTAGATATGCTAAGAGACCATAATACCCTTAAAGGAATTAATTAACGAAAATAATTAGTTTGTGGAGGCATTGGGAGGCATTAAGAGGCATCTAGATGCTTTTCCAAGAAAGAAAGATGCAAATACTACTTAGTTTGGGAATAAATTTGCTAGTGATGGCCAGCTGGGGACTGGTACAGTCCAGCTGATGACGACTAATTGCTCCATTCTCAGTTATTTATCCTTTCTTGGATGAGTTGAAACCCTTTCATGTTGTCGGTTGTTCATCTTGTTACATGAATATTTTACAGATGTGTTGGTGAACTTCTAAATTCTTCAAGAGACGATTAGATAATTTATTAGAGAGACATTTAATGAAGTGGAAGTGGAACTAAGGTTTTTGAAGATGAAAGTGAGAACAATTTTACTATGAAAAATGGATATGTACAGAGAGTCAGAGACTTCCAATGCTTTCGGGCTTTTGATTTCAGAAAATCAGAGGAAAACTGAGGCTCAAGATTACTGTTAGCATCTAATATCCACAGTTACTGCTAATTCAAATGTGTGACAAAGGATAATCTTTAAAATATAAAATGGTCATTTTGAGAATCTGTAACTAACCTGCCACTATGCCAAAAAAGCTTATCTGTGACGCGTTTAGATAGTCATTAGTGACGCAAAAAAAAACGCGTCACTGTTTTTGCGTCACTGATAAGGGCAAATCTGTGACACGTAAAAACACGTCACTAATAACCATCTATCGGTGACGCGCGTATCCAAAACGCGTCACTGATAACCTTCTATCCGTGACGCGTCCTACCAATACGCGTCACTGATAACCATCTATTGGTGACGCGTCCTACCAATACACGTCACTGATAACCATCTATTGGTGATGCGTCCTACCAATACGCGTCACTGATAACTATTTTAGAAAAACAAAAAAAAAAGATGATCCTATATATAATATATAGGATCATTGTATATATACATACACATCAGACATGTTCCACCATTTTCATGATATTATACAGGAATCAACCAACTTCACAGTAGTAACATACTCTAGCATGTAACCAATTGTTCAGGAAAAAGAACCTCCACTAATAACTCAATGTTTATTACATGATATTATACAATATACAATTCATCATATAGTATGAAGTCATACAAGAATCAACTTCATAGTAGTAAGAGTAGTAATGTACTGTGTGTCTACTAGCTGTTCAGGAAAAAGAAGATAGCACAACTGAAGCTCTCCTATTAAACTAAGTCTCACGGCTGAGATATTCAGTATCTCCCTAAATTAGCATTTGTTTTCAGAATTGTAAGTGTGCAGATCCATCTCCTGAGAATAATATTTATGGCACGGTCAACAAGATGCATCAGCTAGCAAAAAGAAAGGTAAAGTTAGAGAATGTACGCTAGTGATACTTGGTGTGCTGATAACAGCCTCCCAAAAGGTTTTAATGTGCCAAATCTATCAACTCAAATAGAGATGTTAAGACACTACAAATTCAGTAACATGAGCAAACCTCAGTTAGTAAGAACAAGTGAAATACTCCAGATTTCAGCTCCAAGTAACATGTTAGCAACAACAAATATTTTAGAAAATCCTAAGGAGGTTGCTGCCCAAAAATTTCAGTATCATCTCAAAGTAAGAGAAAGCTGATGTTATTTGCAGCTAATTATTCCTATGGCACCATCATCAACCTAAATGCATCATGCAGACATTAAGAAAATGATGTCCAAATATTCAGCCAATGAAATTCACGTACATTGATTAGAAAGGAATGCATGAAAAGGACAGGTCCAACAACTTCAATAAGAAGATACCTCTGTCAGTGCAACCATGCATTCAGAGGAATCTTTACTGGCGATTGATAGACCCCCACAATTTCAGTCCAGCATCCAAATATGTGATGAGAAATACAGAACAACATGTTTTGCATAGGAGAAATGAGATAGTACCTTGATTGTGTGCTGCGAGTAGCGCTTGCAACTCTGGTACTGCAGCTCCAGCACAATCTTGGTGCTGTTGGACTATTGCCCTGAAAATCACAGCATTTGTTACATCCTAAACCGTGCACTCAACAGGCATTGTATTTAGAAAAATAGGCTTGTATTATGTTGGAAATAAATAAAGCAGTGTTTACAATGCTAGCAGCCACAACAGTTGCTAGATCTCACTCACTCAATGAACTATATGGGCAAGGAAACAATTGCACAGGTAAGTTCTGACTGAAACTATGGGGAATTGCATGCCAGTCAGTCAATTATATTCAGATTTGACAAGCTCAAAATCAACCCCAATAAATAAAGAAACAATAAATGCAGTTATCATGCTAAAAGAAAATGTCATAAAAACAATATCATACCATATACACAATTATGTTTCGAACCTAGACCTTTCCATGCTTTGAGTTAAGCTTCTTCAAGCGATCCTGGAAAAACACAGATTAGCATCTTATTGCTGGTATGATGCAAGATAGTTAGATTTTCAGCTATTAATATCAGGCCAACCAGTAAAACAATGATGGACAAATGAAATCTAAAAAGTACCAGAACTCTTAGAAGTACAGTGGTTGTGTAGTACCTACAGCACACAAACAGCAAACCATATGAACTCGTGTAAATTGATAATTGATCAGGATGAAAGGATTTTCACTAAGAAGTAAAATCGTGGTGATTAGATGCTTAACATGCTCCAACCCATTGGCCAACAAGGTAACAAGTGCACAAGGGGGCCATGGATATTGCTAAGGTAGATCAACTAACTATATATTTGCTATGCACTCAAAGTAACAGACAGTTCAGTGCAAATGTAATACCACTGAAAGCTGACACTGAGAATGGATAACGAAAGGACCTCCCATGCTGCTCCTTTGAAATGCTGAAACCTGCAAAGAATAGGTAGGACACACAACTCGAAATGCTGAAACCTGCAAAGAATAGGTAGGACACACAACTCAAAGTAGGCATGTAGTTTTATTTCTGACTTGAGCAATAGTGCTAGCTCAGTCTAACAAAAAAGAAATACAAAGAACAGGTGGGAACAATTACCTACACATAAGTAGAAAACACTTAATAGTTTCAACTACCTGTGGCATTTTTACAGACCGAAAAGAGGAGCAGGCCTCAAGCATTCATGATTAATACCGTAGTTTTTTTTCAGATTGCAGAATGTTAGCCATTCACCCTATCATCTGTATGAAGTAAGAAAAGGTATATTGTAATTCTTGAAAATTATGTTCAGGTTTCAGCCAGAATAACTCGGAGAGAATGCTAATTTGGATCTTCTACCTTACATGACTGCATGATCCCAGAACTTGTGCCAATTTCTATATGAAATTCTGAAAAATAAGACTGACACTGAGAGCTATATTTCTGATGGATGTGAACTTCCTCATACGGACATTTAGAAAGATTTTTCTCAAACAATTAAACTGTATTGTAGCCTACACGTACAGAGTCTGATATATGAACAAAATCACTGGCACTACTCCATCCATGAACCAATGTACAAAAATTAGCAGTAGTTGTAATATATAATGTAGTTATATACTAACTGCAACTTGTTTCAATTCAATTCAATTCATCACTCTCCAGTTGCAAGGAGGGATAAGCTTGGGGAACTCACCGACATGCATGGAACGATCACCAGGCAGGTTCCGTGCCAGTAAAGTGTGAGATAAAATTAGAAGAGGAGCATCTGATGGTGGACCTCCGGTACAACTCGAAGGTGGCCATGGCCGCCCGCCTGCGGGAGCGCACGCACGTGCCGATTAGATCAGATCTGAACACGGATGGCTGGGGCTAGGGTTTGGGCGTTGCCTGGTCTCATGCAGCAGCAAGGGAAGGGGAGAGGGAGAAGTGGTGGGCATACCTCCTAGTGGACGCTCGTTAGTAGGGACTCGGCGGCGCTCGCGAAGTGTGGTCGGTTCCCGGACCAGCCCACGGTGTGGATGAGCCCGCGCTAGCCGACCCACACGCCACACTACGGCGAGAGCGCGCGGTGAATGGGGGACTCGGCGGCGGTTGACGGGCACGGAGGAGCAGTGAGATCTAGAGTTCGAAGAGGACGAGTGGCGGCGGCGTCGTCGTCGGGGAGAAAGGGGGAGAGAAGACGAGCATCGTCACACTATGGTCTGATCTCTGATGAAGTAGTATGTGTGTGTGGAGGGGATAGGTGGGCTACGGTGCTGGGTGTGGGTGTGGGTGCGGCCTGCCAGCGAGAGTGGGCGTGTTTGGGCCTTAGATGGGCTACGGCCTGCTGCTTCGTTGTGACGCGTGTTGCCGATAAGTCACTAATATGTCTTCCTATTAGTGACGCGTCTAGGAAACACGTGTCACATTTATTATCTATGACGCGTCTTGTTAACCCGCGTCACCAATACGCCCATCCATTTGTGATGCGCCTGAGAAATACGCGTCACAATTTTTATCAGTGACGCGTGTTCTGTTCAAGAGTCACTGATACATTGTTATTAGTGACGCATCTTGTTCCTGGGGCATGGGCAACTGCTAATTGGTGACGCGTCTGGTGAACCTGCATCACTGATAGCTTATTCGTGACGCGTTTTGTTTCTATGTCACGAATCAAGACGTCACTGATAAGCTTTTCTGGCATAGTGTGCGGGAACATTGAAAACACCAATATGAAGTATATAAAACCACCAATGATGTCAAACTGCCAATTCTTTTTGCGGAACTTCAATATGTTACCCAATGCAATCTGTGAATTTAGTAAATCAGATCGTGCTCATCTCACAATTGATGGTATAGTACACAAAAGCTTCTTAAGCTGATCACTGAACTAAATAAGCAAGAATTACTTCATCAACATAGGAGAAAAACATACCCCACTAGACTCATCATAAGATGGATAAGCTGCGTTGCATTCATAGGTGGTTCCAGAGAACCTCTCAAAGTTTCTGAAAACATGTGTTGGGTGTGCAAAAAGGTGCCACCACATCCATTGACAAGCAAGTGTTGCACAAAATTAGTTTTTTCTGATCGAGTGGCAGAGTGCCTCATAAAATGGTGTAAATCCCCTGCCATGCGAAGTTTACATCTTCCTTTCAGGTATTCCTGAATTAAATGTGATACATTCTTGCCTGTAGTCTCGTTCCAATACCAATCAAGAAGCCAGTTTGGCTCATGTGTTACTACAATCACAGAATCATTCTCTCCAACCTGCACAGCTTTAGTTTGAAGTTGATCAATCAAATCTGGAATATTACCTGCAACTTCCAGGTTCCAAGAGATTCTGGAATAGTAAGAGGGATTCCTTCCAACTAGAAAGCAAAAGCGGCTAAGATCCTATCAGCCTAAGACTACAAAGAATTTGCAACCACATTTTTTTGTGTTTACTGTACATGCAGATAACAGCCGGCATACATGGTTGAAGACTTAAGCAATTACTAACGCATGTTGTCGCATGTGAAACCAAAAATAAGGAAATGACACTCGTTTAAAAGATAAAAGATGAGCAAGCAAAGAAAAATGCACCTTATTCCGACAAACATCTGCAAAGAACTTGAATTGGTACACATCGACATCACCATGGAGAGATAAATCAAGACCAAATATCGACCAACCCTTGGGAAGATGCAATGCAAAATAACTCTTCTTCTGAGGCAGAAACCATCCACCTAACCAGCTTTTATGACATATATATCTCATAAAAGTATGAAGACCATCAAACCAGTCTGTTATAAAAAAAATATCAGAAACTGGGAAAGGAACAAAACACAAACATGCATTGTATTCCTTAAATCATGGACCAAGTACACAAGAAAGAAAATAATATGAGATATTATTAGATTAATCAAGAATATTTACAAACCATGGTTTCCAGGAATTATGAAACACTGTGGTCCATCATATTCAGTCATCTTTGATACGCCAGGAGGAAGCTCAGGCTTATCCAAAGCTACATGTTCATCCTTGTACCAAGGTGGAGGCTGTAAAGCATACTCAAAAGGCCTAAAGAAGCGCTTCTCGTATGTAAATGATGAAGGGTTTGGGTACCTGCAAATTTGAAAATGACAGATCTATGACTATGATGCACTAATGCAATGAACTAAGTCATGTCTAGTTTATAGATTATGCCATATGTATAGGCAATATTCAATACAGATACAGATCTCAGCATGGAAGTGATATGAATTGATATCTAGTGACTACAGGCCATACAAGTATTAGGAATTATAAAGTAGAAAAGGTTAATCTGTATGGAACCAATGGAGAATGCCGAAGGCATAAAGAATCCTATATCAAAAATAATATCAGATTTTCTCTTGAAAAGAAGCATGCCATCTTATCCACAAATACTATTGCTTGAATCATACAGAGGCAACCAGAATAACCTTTTTCAGTCAGAGAACAATATGAAAATTATATGCTGCACAGAGATCAATGAAGTGTTTCCGAAAATAGGACAAAAACTCAAGCCAGGCTAAACTAGACATTCCAAATCTCAGTTAGAACTTATAATTACCAATGTATTAGAAAGAAGTGAATCATGTGTTGCTCCTAGCCAAGCAAAAGCAGACAAGAAATGCTTTGCAAATATGCACAAGTAGATTGACTGCGGAGAAGGCAAGTTTGGTTAAATATGTTACAATCTTACGCAAGATCTCCGCCGATAATAAGTAAGTTCCCACGTGGAAGAGTATGCATAGAGCCACCGATAATAGTCCTAATAGATGGTTGGGCTAACAGTCGGGCAACTGTATATGATGAATTCCCTCCATCACCGGTGTCCGCAACAAAGTCAAACCAAAGGTCTTCCCTTTCATTGAAGTAGTCATACAATAGGTCATCATTTGGAGTGTTGTTTGTTGGTCCTTTCATTGCAGCCTACAGAAGAATGTAAAAAGTAGTTTGAGAAAAACTGACACAAAAATGTGCAAATATGCAGATAATAAAGCTGGAAATTGGAAATTTACCTGCATCATGCCACTACTACAGATTCGCACATCACAGCCCACCGTATCACCGCCGGAAATGGCGAAACCGGCAGTGATGACTCATCACAGCCGGTGCCAAGCTCGACGGAGCGACTCGCGTCGGCAGCGAAGGCACCGGCGGTGATGAGGATATTACTGCCGGCTCGTGTCTAGAGCCGGCGTGATGAGTATATTACTGCCGGCCCGTGTCTAGAACCGGCGGTGATTAGGTGGGCGAGATATCACCGCCGGCTCTAGCCGTAGATCGGGCGAGCATGGGACTCATCGCCGCCGATGTCGCGAGAGGCTGGCGTGGCCGCCCCGACAGCACACCACCTGCTTCTCCTTCCTCCTCCCCATGAACAGAGGGCAACTTGCTCAAATTCATTATATAATTCATTATATAATTTAACTTGCTCAAAATAATAATAAAATAAATAAAACGAAACTCTTTTGGAATAGAAATTCATTATATTGATAATATGATAAGCTTTTCATTACATAACTAAAATTTCTTGTAAATAAAAAAACTAATAAAAAAATGGCGGCGGCGTTCGACGTCCGCTCGCCGCCGTCCTCGCCGCGCACTCGCGCCGCCCTAACGGGGGCCCGCCGCCTCGGCTGCCGGGCTGCGAGCAGCCTCCTCCTCCGCCTCGGCAGCCGCACGGGCCGTCTGCTCAGCCGCCAAGGCATCGCGGAGGATGGCGGCCTCCTCCTCGGCCGCTGCGCGGGCCGCGCGCTCCACCTGCAGCGCCTCCTCGGCCGTCCTGCTCCAGCTCCGTTCTTGGGCAAGCTGCGCGCACAAGGCGAGGACTTGGTTCTCCGGCGCGCGGACTTGGCGGCCGGGGGGAGGAGGTCGACGGGTGCAGAAAACGCCGTCCCCGGCGTCCGGCTCCGTCACCACCGCTGCGGCCACCACCGACGCCACGGCCGCCGGACTCCATGACGATGGCGAAGGAGAGAAGAGAATGGAAGGAGAGGAAGGTGGGAGGCGGAGAATGCAGCCGAGGAGGCCGATTTATAAAGGCCACCGGCGGGGGACTCAAAGTCCACCGTCGCCGGTGGCCTATCAGTTCACACCGCCATCAATGCGCGGCAAGGAAGACGAAGTGGCCGTTCGTCCCTGCCAACTTATCACTGTCGGTTCTTGTTACGACCCGGCAGTGATGATGGAGACCGCTATGTGCGGTTAAGTAACCTATCTTTGCTCCACTCTTTCGATCTCCCTCTTTGTCCCGCGGTTAAGGCCGCGCGCTCGTAACCTGCGACCCGCGCTCGAGTCCAGTGCCCTCAAAATTTTTGAACTTTTTTATATTTTTATACATATCACTTGTCGAGTCTTATTACAAGCCGACGTTATTTTTTTATTATATAATATAATTTAGAATAATATTATATATGCAATTTCTACTAATTTTTAGATCAAGATATGTAATATCTACTTATCTTAATATTATTATATAATATAATGAATTATGGTTATATCTACTTTTTTCATTTTTTATACATTTATATAGTAAACTCTATGCTTGAGTACATATATGTTTTGTTAACGACAACAAAATATTTATTTAGATAGAGCACAAGAGTACAAGATAAAACAAATAAAAAAATTACATATACGATAACAAAGACCTTACAACAAAATTATGTATACGATAACAAAGACCTATTTTCATAAAGATCATGTCGGGTACCTAGATTAGGGGGCCCTAAATTGGGTGAATTAGAGATAAGCAAATCGGCCCCATCCCTCTCTAAAAAAATCCCAGATACTAACTAACCAGAGAAACCCAATCCTTCTCATACTAGGCCGGCCCACTACCAGGCCCGCAAAGCCTCAGAAACCTTCTGGCTCGAGCAGCGGCCGCTCACCCGCTCGAGAGAGAAGTACGGAAAACGCTCGAGCGTACGACCGCTCGAGACGATGACGCAAACCGCTCGAGCAAGCTGCCGCTCGAGCGGGACGGAGAACGCTCGAGCGAGCGCCCGCTCGAGTCCGCCTACAATCAGTGCCTATCCAAGGCACGCACATGGCTACAGTATGTAAAATAGTGGGAAGTATGCCTGCTCCGCCTAACCCCATGGCTACAGTGCGCGACATAGTGAGAAGTACGCCGGTCACTTCTCCTATTCCGCTGCCCATACCCGGGATTCAGGCGTGCCAGGCAACACTATTACACCACGCCGAGTACTATGACGCGTACGACACTCTCTCCAAACGCCATTGTCAACTCTCCGTACCACCAACTACGTCGTCCCGTCCCGTCGCTCGAATCATTACCCCCTCGAGGCAGCCCCCAACCGCTCGAGGGGTGGTGATGGACGCGACTTGAGCATGGGGCGCAGGTGCCCTGTCTTTCCCACCTCGACGACCATACCGCGGGGTTCCGGGCGCACGTGCTTCGACTACGCCGGCACCGTACCACGACTACGTCGGCCCACGACCAAGAAGGACGAGCGAGCCATCATTGACCATACCGCTACGGTCTCGAACCCGACCAAAGGGAGCGTCTGGTCCTCGACGACTCGACATGGCGCACGTACCTCGACGTCACGCCCACGATGCCCTACCTACTCGTACTCCGAGCCTCCTCTTGGCCTATAAAAGGGGATGCCGGGCATAGTCTAGGGGACGGTTTTTTTCCACCTTCACTCACATTCACTCATTAAGTCTCGGGACTACCTTGTACTCACCCCGTACAAGCGCCCGGTGCAAGATAATACAAAACTCACCCCTCTCGGGGACGTTGGGCATTCTTTGCCCGAACCAGGATAAACGCTTGTGTCCATCTTGCATCACCATCCGGATTAGGGAGCACGCATAGAAATTTACTCGTTGGTGTTATACCCCCCGGGGTACGAAACACCGACAGTTGGCGTGCCAGGTAGGGGCAGCAGCGTGTTTTTGCCCGATTCCCGCCATTTTCCGGATGGCATCACCCACCCCTTCGTTTTCGTTCGCCACGGTGATCTGGTTTGGGAGTCTAGAGTTCGTGTCGCTCGGCCCAGGCCGCGACATGGCTCTGCTCTCGATCGGTGAACCAGGAGGGGGACGCTCGTCACCCCCACGCGCTGGCGGGGTCGCGCGCCGACCGCGCCACCATGGCTCGCCACCATGTCGCCGACGCCACCAGCATCATCATCACCGCCAGCAGGCACAGAGCCTTGAGCACCCTGCTCGTGTGCCCTCCCAGCCAGACGCCACGACGCACCCAGCTGGGGTGCCAAGTGTGCGGCAGGAGGTGGCACATGAGCAGGGAGTCCATGACGTGGACCCCGGCTTCACGTTTGCCATGCGCTCGCCGAGAGAGCCCGGCTCGGCGCCTCGAGCGCGCGCACGGCCGACGTCGCCCAACCTGTTGCCGCACGGGCTCTACCGAGCTCGTCGCAGGCTCCCGTTTGGGCTCACCAATGCCGCCACCACGTATGACAATGAGATCCGGTCAGTCATGGGACCGCGGGAGGAGAGCCCCGGGCCCCTCCTGCGTGCCACCATGGACTTGGAGATTGTATGGCCGGCGTCAGTAGACCGCGGGTTTGACAGAGCACCTGGCTCGCAACGCCGCAACACGGTCGGGGATATGCGTCGCTGGATCGAGGAGGAGAGCACGGGGAGGCCCTGGACACCGTCCAGCACTAACCCAGACTCCGATGACTCGGATTCAGGGTGCTATGACCCGGCTCGCGAGTGTTTCCATCTCGATGACGACGTCCCGTCGGATGAAGAAACCAGAGATGGCGCCGCCATGGCCGTCCCTGCAGCCAACCGGGCAGACGTGACCCCAGCGGTCGGGACATCGGCAGCTGGAGCCCTGCAGGTGGTCGAGCCGCGTGGACCGCCACCACAAGCCCAAGACAACCAACGACCCGAAGACGACGCCCTGGCGGCTCAATGGGCCCAGATCCGGGAAATCGAGACCAAGATGGAGGCGGAGCGCGCGAACTTGAACTTGCTCAAGAGGACCCTTGAACTAAGCCCGCACTCCTCCACCTCGACCTCTGGCGCTCGAGGAAAGGCCCGAGACGTCTTCAACCGCATCGTCAACGACGGGCGGCCGGAAGCGCCACCCGAGCCGCCCCACTTCCTCGAGCAAGCCGGGAATGTACTCGCGGCGGCTATGCCGCTGCGGACATGCCGGCGCCCTCGAATCCGCACGCATTGCGGATACGAGATGAGATCCAAGGGCTCCTCCAAGTCGCGGCCGTCCAGCAGGCCGAGAGCTCGGCCTCGAGACAGCGTGAGGCAGCCCCAGAACAACCACGGCACGAGCGGGAGGGTTCCGTCCACCAAGAGGCACCCCCTCGAGGTGGTAGAGCCCCTAATCGAGAACGCATCATCGACAACCGTGCACCTCAAGATGCGCGTCATGACATCAACGACAACCGACGACGCAAGGCTGCGGGTGCCGAGGACCGTGGCTACAAAGCCCATCGAGGGGGGGCGCTACGACGGCGGCGACGAGGACCGGGCTGGCTCCCGAGCCGCCGGGCCCTCGAGTCTTCGGGCCGAGCTATCCGCAACACGCCATTGCCAAACCCGTTTCGACCCCCACGAGCGTGGTCAAGTACAACGGGAGACCAAGCCGAGCTCTGGCCGGCCGACTTCCGGCCGGCCTCGCCCGGGGGAGGGGCTCGAGAGGATAAGGCGATCATACGCCAGCTCCTACTGTTTCTCTCTGACACCGCTCGACGGTGGCTCGAGGAGCTTCCCCCCAATCAGATCTACGACTGGGCCGACCTGGTCCAGATTTTCGAGGGGAACTTCAAGGGCACATACATCCGACCCGGCAACTCATGGGATCTCCGTAACTGCAAGCAAAATGCCACGGAATCTCTCCGGGACTTTGCTCGACGTTTCTCAAAGGTGCGCACCGAGCTGCCACACATTCCAGATCACGACGTCATCCTGGCATTTGTCTCAGGCACCACGTGCAAAGAGCTCGTGCGGGAGCTCGAGCGCAATCGCCCAAAGACGGTGAACGAGCTCATGGACGTTGTCGCCGACTATGCTGCCGGCGACGAGGCCGTGGGAGCCTTCTTTGGCGGAGCTGGGAACAAGCCCGTGCCGCCCCCAGGGGACGGTGAGGGCTCGAGCAAGGCCCAGAAGAAGAACGGGAAGAAGAAGAAAGGCAACCAGCAAGGCAAGCGCGCGGTCGTAGCGCAACCAGCAAGGCCCAGGCGAGGTGGCCGCAGGCGAGGTGGCCGCAGCCGAGCGCAAGAAGCCTAGACCCCCTCCGGATGGGGGCGTCTTCGACAAGATGCTGAAGCAGCCCTGCCCGTACCACAAGGAACCGGTCAAACATAACCTCGAGGACTGCCGTATGCTTCGAGGTTACTTCAAGAAATTTGGCCTTGACAAGGACGATGGCAAGAAGGATAAGGGTGGCGAGGACCGAGCCAACGACAATGACGACGATGGGTATCCGCCCATCACTGAGTGCTACATGATCTACGGCGGCCCGACCACCCAGATGACACGTCGAGAGCGGAAGGCCGAGCGCAGGGAGGTTTTCGCCATGAAACCCGCCACGCCTCAATTCCTCGACTGGTCGGATGCCTCCATCACGTTCGACCGTGATGATCATCCAGACCACGTCACCAATCCCGGCTCGTACCCTCTCGTCGTCGCCCCGATCATCCTCAATGCCCGCTTCACCAAAGTTCTCATGGATGGAGGCAGCAGCCTCAACATCATCTACATGGAGACCCTCACGTTGCTCGGCCTCACAAGAGCTGACCTCCAGCCGAGCGCCGGGGGCTTCCACGGAGTGGTCCCTGGCAAGAAAGCGCTCACAATCGGCCGCATCGACCTCCCCGTCGTCTTTGGGACACGCTCGAACTTTCGTCGAGAGGTCTTAACTTTCGACGTGCCCAGTTTCGAAGGGACGTACCACGCCATCCTGGGCAGGCCATGCTACACAAAGTTCATGGCGATCCCCAGCTATGCCTACCTCAAGCTCAAGATGCCGGGACCAAAAGGAGTCATCACTGTCAACTCCACGCACGAGCACGCCTACCACCGCGATGTGGAGTGCGTCGAGTACGGGGAATCACCGACGAACGTGCTAGAACATCTCGAAGACCTAGCCATGATGCTCGATCACATGGCGGCCGAGGCCTCCGCTCCAACACCCAAGCGACAGCCGGCAACTTCGAGCCCGCCGAAGACACTAAGAAGATCCCGCTCGATCCGAGCTCCTCGGGGAGAAGACGCCGGTCATCGGTGCCTCCTCGACAAAGAAATAGGAAGCGGTGCTCGTCGACTTCCTCCGCGCAAACGCCGACATGTTTGCGTGGAGTCCTCGGACATGCCCGGCATACCGAGGGATGTCGCCGAGCACGCCTTGGAGATCCGTCCTGGTTCGAGACCCGTCAAGCAACGCCGCGCGCGCTCGACGAGGAGAAGCGTAGGATCATCCACGAGGAGGTCGAGAAGCTCGAGAAAGCCGGATTCATCAAGGAGGTACATCATCCCGAGTGGTTAGCTAATCCCGTATTAGTAGAGAAAAAGAATGGGAAAATGAGGATGTGTGTAGATTACACTAGTTTAAATAAAGCATGTCCCAAAGTCCCATTTCCTTTACCTCGAATAGATCAAATCGTTGATTCCACCGCGGTTGCGAAGTACTTTCCTTTCTCGACGCCTACTCGGCTACCACCAAATCAAAATGAAGGAGTCCGACCAGCCATTTCGCGACTTCATTCATCACCCCCATGGGCATGTATTGTTATGTCACAATGCCTTTCGGCCTTCGAAACGCCGGCAACATATCGCCGCATGCTCCATGTCTTCGAGAAACACATAGGAGAGACCGTCGAGGCCTACGTCGACGACATCGTTGTCAAGACTCGAAAAGTAGAAAACCTTGTCGCGGACCTCAAGTTGACGTTTGAATGCCTCCGGGCTAAAAACATCAAGTTGAATCCCAAAAAGTGTGTCTTTGGTGTACCTCGAGGCATGTTGTTAGGGTATATCGTCTCCCAGCGCGGCATCGAGGCCAATCCCGAGAAGGTCGCGGCCATCATGAGAATGGGGCCAATTCGAGACCTGAAAGGGGTGCAAAAGATCACCGGATGCTTAGCTGCACTCGCCGATTCATTGCGCGCCCGGGAGAAAAAGCCTTGCCTCCGTACCGGCTCCTCGTAAAATCCGAGCACTTTGCATGGACACCCGGGGCGTAGGAGGCCCTCTCAAAGCTGAAGAGCATGCTCACATCTCCTCCTGTGCTCGTGCCGCCTCGACCGGCTCGAGACGGCATACCCGCCAAATCCCTCCTCCTCTATGTTGCCGCAACCACTCAAGTGGTCAGCACAGTCATAGTGGTCGAGAGGCAGGAAGAAGGGCACGCGCTCCCCGTCCGGCGGGCCGGTGTATTTCATCGCTGAGGTGCTCTCGATGCCAAAATTCGATACCCCCATATCCAAAATCTGCCCTACGCAATCGTGCTCACCCGTCGAAAACTCCAAGACTACTTTCTTAGCCACCCTAAGTGACGGTGGTAACGTCATTCCCACTTGGGGAAATTATCCGTAACCGGGAAGTCGTGGGTCGAATCGCCAAGTGGTCGGTCGAGCTCATGGGCGAGACCATCACGTACGCCCCACGAAAGGCTATCAAATCCCAAGTACCGGGCCGACTTCGTCGCCGAGTGGACCGACGTCCAACTCCCCCGGTCCCGCATCCAGCCGAGCTGTGGACCATGTATTTCGACGGGTCACTTATGAAGACAGGAGCAGGCGCGGGCCTGCTCTTCATTTCACCCCTCGGAGTACACATGCGTTACGTGGTGCGCATCCACTTTGCCGCCTCGAACAACATGGCGAGTATGAGGCGCTCGTTACGGGTTGCGCGTCGCCATCGAGCTTGGGGTCCGACGCCTCGATGCTCGAGGCGACTCGCACTGTTATCGACCAAGTGATGAAAGCCTCGAGTTGCCATGATGAAAAGATGGAAGCGTCGCAATGAGGTGCACAAGTTGGAAGCCGCCTTCCATGGTCTCGAGCTCAACCACATCCCAAGGCGCTTCAACGAGGCCGCGACGAACCGGCCAAAATCGCTTCATCTCGAGCGCCACTACCCCCGCACGTCTTCTCGAAAGATCTTCACGAGCCATCCGTGAAGTGGGACTCGGGGCCGGGGCGGACCGGCCGTTGAGCTCGCTCCCACGACCGCACCCCCTCGACGGGGCCACGATCATGGAGATCGACCGGGCTACGAACCCACCAACCGACCGCGTGCACCATTCCTCGAGTATCTCATTCGAGGGGAGTTACCGAAGATCGAACGGAGGCAAGGCGACTAGCTCGTCGAGCCAAAACTTACGTCCTTTACGGGACGACAGAGAGCTCTACCGCCGGAGCCCAACCGGTGTACTCCAACGGTGCATCTCGATCGAGGAAGGCGAAAACCGCTCGTAGACATGCACTCGGGGCTTGTGGCCACCATGCCGCGCCAAGAACCCTTGTCGAGAACGCATTCCGTCGAGGCTTTTACGGCCCACCGCAATCGCCGACGCCATCAAGCTTGTTCGAGCGTGTGAGGGATGCCAATTCTACGCCAAGCAAACGCATCTCCCGGCAAAGACACGCACTCCGATGATCCCCCTCACGTGGCCATTTGCGGTCGGGGCTCGATCTCGGTTGGACCCCTCAAAAGACGACGGAGGCCACACCCACTTGCTCGTGGCCATTGATAAGTTCACCAAGTGGATCGAGGCCAAGCCCATCACTAACATCCGCTCGGAGCGAGCGGTCGAGTTCTTTACCGACATCATCCATCGCTTTGGAGTCCCCAACGTCATCATTACTGACAATGGCACCCAGTTCACAGGCAAAAAGTTCTTGGACTTCTGCGATCGGAACCACATCCGTGTGAACTGGACGGCAGTCGCCTACCCTCGAACTAATGGCCAAGTCGAGCGCGCAAATGGCATGATCTTACAAGGTCTAAAGCCAAGGATTTTCAAACGCTTGAACAAACATGGCAACAAGTGGGTAACTGAACTCCCATCTGTCCTGTGGAGTCTGCGGACGACCGAGAGTCGAGCCACTGGGTTCACCCCGTTCTTCTTGGTCTATGGGTCTGAGGCCGTCCTCCCCACCGACCTCGAGTACGGGTCCCCGACTCAAGGCCTACAACGAGCGTACTAATCGGAAAGGCTAGCAAACGCCATCGACCAAGCAGAAGAGGCTCGAGACACAGCGCTCCTACACTCTGCGCGCTACCAATAGAAGCTACGGCAATATCACGAAAAGAATGTGCGCAAGAGGGATTTCAAGGTCGGCGATCTCGTGCTCCGTCGACGCCAAGATAACAAGGGGCGCCACAAGCTGACTCCTCCTTGGGAAGGTCCGTTCATCGTGGTCAAGGTGCTGAAACCGGGGACGTACAAGTTAGCCGACGAAAAAGGCTCGACCCTCACCAACGCGTGGAACATCGAACAGCTACGTCGCTTTTTCCCCTAGGCCCCGATGCCTTGTGCATATTTTCGTTTAAATTGTACCGCTAGTATGAATAAATAAGTCAGTTTCTTACTTTTTGTTCATACGCAAGGTAGGCTCGACTTTGTTTCCACAAAGTCAAGCCCCCTCGGGGGCTAGACCGTGGGGACCCCCGAAGTCCTCGAAAAGACGCACCTAGTTTTTTCAAAAACAACGCTCGATGTGTTCTTTCCCCTCCTCGCCTCGAAATTTTTCGTAAGCTAAGTGTTTGCGTCACCTCGAGCTCACCGAGTCAGGACGATCGAG
Organism: Themeda triandra; assembly: GCA_018135685.1. Classification (NCBI taxonomy): domain Eukaryota; kingdom Viridiplantae; phylum Streptophyta; class Magnoliopsida; order Poales; family Poaceae; genus Themeda; species Themeda triandra. Next base: position 110,976 of record JAENPR010001132.1, on the reverse strand, counting down.
CACAAGGCTTCCCACGCTTCCGAGCTACGGCACCCTAACTCATCCCCTCTCGAAGTAGTTCGAGCACGCCAACACTTAGCTAAAACAAAGTAAAGGCAGGAAGTGGAGAATGATATCAAGCGCAAAGAAAAAACTAGAGCGTAACGATTATAAACATCCGAGTATTACGGTTCAAGGCCACTTGGGCCACTTCCATAACCAAAAAATACTTGTTTTCTTACAAGGGCCTTGTTGCCCAGATTTCGGCTCGCAGCCGGCTAAAGATTACTCCACATCGGGCGGAAGGACTTCTCGCAGCGGATCGCCTCCAAGAAGGGCGCCCGGCTCCTCCGCCTCGGCCTTGAGCTGCTCGATCCGGGTTGACCCCTCCTTCTTGCTCGCCCTCGACGTAGGTGAAGCCGCTCGCGACGGCCTCCATCCCGCCCGGCGTCCTCCTCGAGATGCCGAACCCCGAGTAGAAGATGGCCATCGTCCGGCGCGCAGCAAAAAAAACAAGGGCCTCCCGGATACGACCCCGCAGAGGCACCGAACTCACGGACCCGGCTAGCATAGCTTTGGCCGGCATCCGCCCTCGACGTCCACCACCGGCGGAAGCCCCACTTAGCGCCGAGGGTGTCAATGGCGCCGGTGATGTGGGCCTTGGCCGAGAGCACGCGGTCGGCCGGCGCGTGGGTTGACTTTGCGTACTCACGCGCGTCCGCCAGGTCCGCCTCCAAACCTGAAAAAGGACGACAAGAATCAAGTACTCAATCAAGTACTCAAGCAACACGTATGAATCAAGCACAAAAAAAGGGGACTAAAAGACTCGAGCACTTACCGGTGCAGCGGGTCGAGAGCCCTTGCTCGCGTTCAAGCGCCCGCGCGAGCTCAGCCTCTTTTCTCCGGAAGGCGCGCTCAATGTCGCGCTTCTCCACGCGCAGTTCCTCGTAAGCCTTGCCGGCGCCCTGGATGGCGAGGTCCTTGTCCGTCACCACCTGACGGAAGTTGGCCACCTCCGTTTGGAGACCGCTCACCCGCTCCTTCTCCGCCTCGAGCGCACTCGAGAGAGCCTCCTTCTCGGCGGCCTCCCCGGTGACCGTTGCACCGGAGCTCCTTCACATAGGCCTCAACGCCGGCTTTCTCCTTTGGAGCTGCTCCATGTCCCGGCATTTGGCCTTGTAGCTCGCAAAGCCGTGGCCGCATCCTTCTTGAGCCGCTCGAAGGTTGCATGCCGCGCATACTTCGACGAGCGGCCTCTCGGCCTCTGCGCGGCTTGGGCGAAGCTTCGCTCGGTCTCCCGCTCGCTGCCGCCGGCCTCCTGCGCCACTCGAGCGAGTTCATCTTGGGCTTTCTTGGCGTCCTCCTTGGCAGCGACCAAGGCGGTGTTGGCCTCTCGGAGGAGCCGAGCAAAGCGGTGCCGCTCGCCCTCGGCCTCCTGCCCCAACCGCACGTACCGCCGGATCTCGTGCTCGCTCTCTTGAGTAGCAAGGATATGCGTCGATTTGGCATATGAGCGGCTTTGCGTCGTCTGAACCATGAAGGGGAAGCATTAGATCATAAATCACGATAAACCAAAAAGAAGGGCAACAAGAAGTACTCACACAAAGAAGCCGGGGCATGTCCTCAGAAACAAGCGACAGGGCGGTCCTCAAGGCGTTCTCAAGCCACTGCCGGCGTTCCTCGGCCTCCGTATACGCCTCGAGCTCCTTCTGGTCGTTCATCACGATCGAAGGAGCCTCGTGGTCAAGAGGGTCGGGAGCACCGCGCGGCCTTTCCCACATGGGGAACTCCTCCCGCATCTCCTTGTCGACGGAGGAGTGGAGTCTCCTCACCGCCTCCAAATCGACGCCCGCCGTCACCACCCGTTCGGCCAAGGTTGTCGGGCGTTGCGGGCGGCTCCGGAGGAGGACGCTTCGGGCAAGCGCCGCGCCTCGAGCCGCCTCCGCTCTTCGATAGAGGCATCGGTGGGCTCGGTGGGCCCGAGACCGACCGACCGCATATGGCTGTCGACGATGGCAGCCGCCGTCAGTTTCCTCTGGGCCTCCTCCCACTGGTCAGCGTCGGTCATGGCCTCGAACCTCACCTCGCCCGTTTCCGAGTCGGGCACGAGGTGGGGCACCATGTCCCCGGTTGTGGAGGGTGTGGCGGCGCCCGATACGGCCGCGGTGGTGCTCCTTGCCGCCCGACGCTCATCGCCGCCCGTGACGGTGGGCCGCTCTCCGCCGGCCCGCCCCGCCCGCAGCCCCGCTCCTCGCTCGGCCCGCTTGCTCCACTGCGGGCCGGCGCTCCTCGATGTCTGCGGCGGCGGTAGCCGCACCATCGGCCCCGCCCGCTCCACCGACTCCTCCGCCTTCTCCTCCTCTTGCGTGGCGGCGGGTGCTCCTCGAGCGCGCCCTCTCGAGCGGCGGCTTGGGCCTCCCCCTCCTCGACCCGTTGCCCAGCTGAGGACTCGACCTCCATATCCCGAGGAGGGGTTGAGGCCTGGCTCGGCTGAGGCTCAGGCTCCAGTCCCGCCTCCTGCATCACCACATCTCCCACCGGCCGATCAGTGGCTGCCGGCGTCTCCTCCTCCTCTTTCTCCCTGCGCTCCTCCTCGAGCTGGCGCAGGCCGATTGGCCAGGGGGACTTAGCGCCCGAGCTCGGACTCTCGTCTTCGAGAGTGATGGGCTGCTGCTCCGATCCAGCCCCCGTCGCCGGGATAGAGGCCGCCGGCTCGGGCGCCATCGCCCCTTGGTCGCCCGCCGCCGCGCCGCCCAGCGCGCCTGACGACGACAGAGTCTCGAGCAGGAGGGCGGGCGAGACCGTGGTGGTGGTGACATCCTCCTCCCCCGTGGCCTTGGTCACGGCCCCGGCACCTGCACGGGACGCAGCTGCCATCAGCCTACCACGCCTAAGCGCATCCTTGGCCCGCTCTAACCAAACTGGAGTAGAAGGAGGGAGAGTCACTCCACCTGGCATCGACGGGATGCCGTGCGACCCTCCCGTGGTCCTCAACCTCTTAGTAGGCAGCATGGGAGGAGGGATGGCAAGGTCTGCAGTGGACGCTTAGTCCTGGAAGAAAGAGAAAAACAAAAAATTTCACTATGACAAAATACTCACACGCGCAAAATAGTGCAATAAGATCGACCGGAAGACTCACCCTGCGGTCGGGGTAGCGCTGCTCGAGCCGCCTGGCTTGCTCGAAGCGCTCGGGGGCTTCCGAGCCTCAGGCGCCCCCCTTGAGTCCTCGAAGACTTGGGGCCTCGAGCCCACCACTTGCCGCTCGGGGCTCGACACCACGGCGGCCGCCCCCGTTCCGGCCGACTCCTTGGCCGGCTCGGGCACGTGTCCCTTATGGGATCCGGGGCCGGCGGGTCGAGGTCCGCTCGGCCCGGCGGTCCGCGGAAGGGAGCCGGCGTTGCTCGCCGGCCGCACGAACTTGAAGTACGCACATTTGCGCCTCATGCTGCCGGGTGTGCGCGCCCGTTGAAGATGAATGGTGGCGGGAGGAATAATCCCGCCGCGTCGGAGACGGCGCGCCGCCCGCCATGGCTAGAGTGACGGGCGACTCCTCCCGCCGCCCGCTTGAGCCGGCGACGACGAGCGAGCGCGGTGGGCGGAGTGTTGAGACGCCCCACCCCGTTGCCTTGCTTGGGCCGGCGACGGCGCTCGAGCACCGCGGCTCGACGACTCCTCCTGCTGGCCCGCTCGAACCAGCGACGAGTCGTCGCGCAGGAGGCCTGGCGCCAAAGTTGGCTCCTGCACGTGAGAGCGAGGAGGCGTCAGGGCTCGAGCGGTGGTGGCGTCATCGCTATCGGTCGCCTCATCATCATCATCATCATCGTCCTCGTCCTCGTCGGTCGACTCGAGACTAGGGCTCCAGTCGGTCGGGTCCGCCGCCAGACGTATTTCACGCTCTCGGCGGCGCCTAGCCTTACGCTTCTCCTTTTCCTCTAGCGCGCGGGCTTTTTGCGCCTTTTCCTCCCTCCTCGAGACCACGGCAGTGTGTGCTCGTTCGCCCCTCAAGCGTCTTACCTCGCGGTCGGGCGCGTCTTCCTTCACCGGGGGCCTCGACTCCGTGTGGTCGTTGATATTCTGAAAAGAAAAAGGCCAGGCCTCGATAAGGATCGCTCGAGTAAAAGAAACGACGAACAAAGGATCTCGAGAAAACTTACAAAGCCCAGCAGATTGACGGCCGGACGCATGCGGAAGAGGCCAACTTGGTTCTCGCCGAAGTTCCTCCCGCCGTCGATCGCATCGAGCACCCGAGCCATGATTGTGGCGACCGGGAGGGTCACATCCGACATTCTGCTGGCCGCGAGCGCCGCAGGATCGGCGTCCTCCGTCATCTGGTCGAGCCGCAGCGGACGCTCGGCGAGCGGGAGCACCCGGCGGCTGTGGAACTCGGCGACGACGTGCGCAATATTGAAGAAGAGGTTGCCAGACCTCCGGTTGCGGAGGCTCGAGATGGCGTTCAGCAGGGAGTCCATGCGGGGCTGGCGCGCCGCCGGCTGGCCGTGCGTCCAGTTGAAACCGGGCGCGGTTAGCACGGCGCCGGTGTATTCCGGGAAGAGGCCCCCCTTGTTACGGAGATAGAACCATTCTCGGTCCCAGCCGGAGTTGTTCGACGACCACGCACCGGATAACCAGCACTCCTTCCTCTTCAAACCAATCGAGCAGGAACCCGATCGAACGTAACGGCGGACCTTTGGTTTCACCGCCTTCTCCTCTTCCTCCTCGTCCTCCTCTTCCTCCTCCTCGTCATCGTCATCATCGTCGTCGTCGGCGGCCTCCTTGCCCTTCACCGCCTTGGTGAAAAGCGTCGCCTTGAAGATGTGGGTGAACAGGTCCCACTGCGGCGCCATTCCCAGATACCCCTCACACACAGCGGCGTAAGTAGCCGCGAGCGAGATGGAGTTAGGGTTGAAGTGCTGGAGCTCGACCCCGAAATGGTGGGGGAGCGCCCGCATGAAGCAGCTCGGCCGGCACCAAGTCCCCGCCGGTGGAACCTGATGAAGCTCAGGACGTAGCCCGGCGGGGATTGGGCTCGAGGTGGTCGTCGTCCGGCACCCTCCACTCCGGTAACCCCTCCGCTGGATTGGGCGGAAGCAATCCGCCATTCACCAAGTTGAGCAGCATTGCCTCGGTCACCGAGGACCGAGGCCACGGGAGCGCATCCTCCATCACCACCGGCGTAGAAGGCTTGGCGGCACTCCTGCCTTTGCCCTTGCCCTTGCTACTGGCACCCTGGCTAGAGCTCTGACCCGACTTCCTGACCGACCTCTTCATGTCGACGACGGGAGCAGGACGGCGGAGCAACGGCGGCGGCGGTGCGCGAGGAGCGGTAGCGCGGGGAACAGTAGCGCGTGGAACGATGGCGCAGAAAACAGGCACGATCGCGGGCTAAGAATGATGCCGGCGATCACGGGCGGCGGCGGCGGCGGTTGCAAATGAGGGCAGCGGCGGATTGAATCTGGAGCAGGGCGCAACTGGCGGCGAGAGCAGCAAAGGCAAGAATGCGGGGAAGAAGAACCGGGAGCCTACTCCTCCATATTTATAGAGCCCAAGACCGATCCGCGTGAATCACATCCGACGGCCTAGATTACGCCATCCAACGGCCGCGCGCCCCCGGCGGACTCGACGAAAAACGGTAACCGCATTTATTGCCATGACAAACCGCCACCTACCTCCACTTATAGGGCGCACGCAACGCGAGACGGAGCGGAACCGTCGCCAAGCCACGATCACCACAACGCGCCGGTTTCCGCCTAAAAAGGCGCGCCGCTTGCAACGGACGGATGCGACTCGAACAGACGCAATGACGGGACGTCTCGACAGGCGGTCCCTTACACGGTAAGAAACCCAGGGACCCCGGTCCCACAAGTAAGTCTCGAGGGAGCGGAGGCTGACCCACGGACGGGTTCGAACAGCCACCCTCGAGCACCCGAGTTAGGGGCGCCTATGGGAAGGAACCCTCGAAAGGTTCCGCTCGAGAACGAACCCTCGAACCCAGATGGCGTGTCCAAGGTAAGGCGCTAGGTATCTAAGAGATCCCGCCGACGGGAGGCACTCGAGCCGCCGGTCCCCTCGAGTGGGGCCGGTCCTCTGGAAACTAAGCGCCCAGCTTTAATGAGAGCGCCCCCGGGCCACGAAGCCGTCTCCCCTCGAAAGGAGGCGAGCTCTCACTTGGACTACCCGCTATCAGCTCACAGGGGGGTATGGCGCTCGCTCGGTCGTGAGTAGTGTCAGACCTCTCACCACTTGGGTCGAACCAAGAGATCCAACGAGGAACCGGATCACGACTCCGGCCCGGCCATTCGAGGCTCGGGGCTCGAGTCACCTAAACAACCTCCCTCGACACGGAGAAGCGAAAATACTCGGGGCTCGAACGGTTATCGAAATCTCCTACCTCGAGCTGCTACAACTCCGGTTAATAATACTCCCGCTTAAACCCGTTCATCTCAAAGCCCCCGGAGGAATGCCTCATTCCTCCTCCGGGGCCTCGGGCTACCCCGCGGGGACGCCGCGCGCCCCCACGGAGAAAGGACGAAACGACTCCTCGAAACAACATGACCCTAGGACTAGGTACTTCAACTCCACTTCATGATCCCTTGCTTGAAGTTTTTTCACAATCAAGCAAGGGCTCGGGGCTACTTGTCGGGTACCTAGATTAGGGGGCCCTAAATTGGGTGAATTAGAGATAAGCAAATCGGCCCCATCCCTCTCTAAAAAAATCCCAGACCCACTACCAGGCCCGCAAAGCCTCAGAAACCTTCTGGCTCGAGCAGCGGCCGCTCACCCGCTCGAGAGAGAAGTACGGAAAACGCTCGAGCGTACGACCGCTCGAGACGATGACGCAAACCGCTCGAGCAAGCCGCCGCTCGAGCGGGACGGAGAACGCCGAGCGAGCGCCCGCTCGAGTCCGCCTACAATCGCGTGCCTATCCAAGGCACGCACATGGCTACTGATATGTAAAATAGTGGGAAGTATGCCTCTCCGCCTAACCCCATGGCTACAGTGCGCGACATAGTGAGAAGTACGCCGGTCACTTCTCCTATTCCGCTGCCCATACCCGAGATTCAGGCGTGCCAGGCAACACTATTACACCACGCTGAGTACTATGACGCGTACGGCACTCTCTCCAAACGCCATTGTCAACTCTCCGTACCACCAACTACGTCGTCCCGTCCCGTCGCTCGAATCATTACCCCCTCGAGGCAGCCCCCAACCGCTCGAGGAGTGGTGATGGACGCGACTTGAGCATGGGGCGCGCAGTGCCCTGTCTTTCCAACCTCGACGACCATACCGCAAGGTTCCCGGGCGCACGTATTCGACTACGCCGGCACCGTACCACGACTACGTCAGCCCACGACCAAGAAGGACGAGCAGGCCATCATTGACCATACCGCTACAGTCTCGAACCAGACCAAAGGGAGCGTCTACAGTCTCGACGACTCGACATGGCGCACGTACCTCGACGTCACGCCCACGACAGCCCTACCTACTCTGTACTCCTGAGCCTCCTCTTGGCCTATAAAAGGGGATGCCAGGGCATAGTCTAGGGGACGGTTTTTAGGACACCTTCACTCACATTCACTCATTAAGTCTCAGGACTACCTTGTACTCACCCCTGTACAAGCGCCCCGGTGCAAGATAATACAAAACTCACCCCTCTGCTGGACGTAGGGCATTCTTTGCCTGAACCAGGATAAACGCTTGTGTCCATCTTGCATCACCATCCGGATTAGGGAGCACGCATAGAAATTTACTTGTTGGTGTTATACCCCCCGGGGTACGAAACACCGACAGATCAAAACTACCATCCATGAGTATCAACACATTATAATTTAACCACCTCAGTAGTATTCTTCTAGCATCCTTGCTAGCATAGATAATGCGAGGTGGTTAGAGCAATGCTTGTCGGAGGCAATCAGAGAATGCCGCAATCCTTCCCTTCTTGCTCTTGGTTCGAGGCTTTCGGCGGGGATACATGACTGTATGGCCCCTTCCGGCTTGAAGAGACAATACAGCGCGGGCGTCGAATGCAAGCACATAAGTGCAAGCACTTCTCAAGAGCCTCGCCGGAAACCCCAACATCCGACATTGCTATATCAGTAGAATTCTTCTACCACCTATTGTGTGCACCATTGTGGTGGAGTACAACGCGTAAAAATATCTGTATGTGAAAGGCTTTCTCCCACAGAGAGGCCATCTTCACAAAAACTAGCAAACTAGCCTAGAGAACTAGCCAAGATGGAGAGAGGAAGAAATGAACACAAGAAGGCAGGCATATGCTCGGATGTTTGCCATGTATTTATAGGCGTGGACATCACCGCCGGCTTGTAACAACAAACGGCAAGTGATATATATATAAAACTAAAAAAATTATAAAAAAATGCCTGGACTCGATCGTGGTCACGGGTTCGGTTTCTATTTTTTGTTACAAATCTTTATGTTATTTTGCTCCCATTTTTTATTTTAAAAAATAATGCTCGTCGGGTTCAAATCCAACGCCGGCGGGTACTTGTCCTTGTTCGGACCGGTGCGGCAGGCTGGAAATGATGTGAGCCTGTGGCCGCAGTGGGCTCCCCTTTTAAAAATGCCGTTGTATTGATCACTTTGCCGGTTCCTTCCACAAACCGGCAGTAATAGCATGGGCGCACCTTTTAAAAAATGCCGTTGGATCTATCACTGCCGGCTTGTGGAAGGCACCGGCGGGGATGAACTGGGCGCGCCTTTTAAAAAATGCCGTTGGACCTATCACTGCCGGCTTGTGGAAGGCGCCGGCGGGGATGGACTGGGCGCTTTTTAAAAAAAAATGCCGTTAGCCCATCGCTGCCGGCTCCATCCAGGCGCCGGCAGTGATATAAAGTAGAGATTGTTTTTTAAAAAATTTATCTCAGTCCCCTCTGATCAATACAGCAAGAGCACTGCTCCCACCTACCACGACAACACGGGGGCTATAAAATGGCCATCGTGCTTGGAACCTCTATCTGAGTTTGTGATCCTTTTCCTCCCTCTTTCTCTAGTTGTTTGCTAGTTTTCCAAATACATGGGTTCCCTTTGGGAGAAAGCTCTCCACATACAAATATCGGCATATGTTATAGTAGTCCACCAAAATAGTGCACACAAGTGGTGCTAGAAGAATGCTACTGAAGATGAGCTGAGCCGCATGTTGGGGTGCCCGGTGAGATTGACAGAGCCGTCCCACGAGCTGGATTCTCTGGGTCTCTGTGAATCGTGTGCGTTGTAGACAATATTCATTCCTTGAAGTGTACCTCTGCAGTGGCATGCGTTCATTTGAGGTGCTATAAGATTGACGGGCTTTGTGCAATTTTCTCCTGGGGTGGTGTTAGTACTCGAAGGCGACGCCAGAAGTTTATGCACGAGTTGGTCGCGCATTTCTCTGGGTCGCGGTACGACTACCCCATCGAGGAGTACCTGCCAGTACGGTTCGAGCTGCATCCGACTCTTGCCGCTGCGCTAGAGATGGCAAGTAGGCCACAACCGAGGACGAAAGCAAGTGGTCAAATTATAAGGTGTTGATACACATGGATGATAACATTGACGGTGAAGAAAAATATGTCTTTGTTATTGTATATGTAATTTTATAATTTTTATTTATTTTGTATTCTATCCATGTACTCTCTCTAAATAAATGTTTTACAAAGTTGAACAGGAATAGTTCGTGTCAAAGTGGATTTGGTCTTTGTATGAAATTTGTAAAATAATTAAAAACCCGAAAACTGGATATGAGGTGCCAAAATTCAAAAATTCAAAGTTTTAATGGTACAGGCCCTGTCAAATGTAGAGTCGACCATTACACTAAATGTTTATCATGATGAGTGTGACAAACCTTGTGTTCATCACTTTTGCATTTGAGGCCATCTAGGGTGGGTCAAAGTGGATTATCACAAAAAATCCAAGATTTGACCAAGTCAAACATGGTCAAATTGAGGCACCAAACGACCTCGAGATGGAAACATCTCAATACAAGGGTGATATAACTCATCAAGATACACATTTGATAGATAGTCCACTTTTGCATTTGAGACAAGTGCTACCCAACACCGGTCACAAATTCTTGAATCTCACATGGACTTTATGGAAGTGTACGTGGCACGTGTGGATTTGGAGCTACACTTTTCTAACACTTTGTCGATGCAAAAATGGCCTTTGTATGAAATGTAGTTCATGATGACTCGGCCCAAAGTTGGTATTCAAGACACATCGGTTTGAGACCATCTAAGGTTTCAAATTCGGATACGAGGTGCCAAAATTCAAAAATTCAAAGTTTTGGTGGTACAAGCTCACAAATGAAGAGTTGACCATTACACCAAATGTTTATCATGATGAGTGTGACACCTTGTGTTCATCACTTTTGCATTTGAGGCCATCTAAGGTCAAGTCAAAGTGGATTATCACAAAAATCCAAGATTTGACCAAGTCAAACATGGTCAAACCATGTCAAATCTCTAGAAAAAAATTAAGATCATGTGTGGGGACTTAGTTTACTTGTTTATGTGCTTAGAAAAAAATTTGAAGCCAATTTGACATGGGAATACACAGTTTTCTATTTATTACTAATATATCTAGTATTTTCAATAAATAATCATCACCGCCGGTGCCACATTGGACACCGGCCGTGATGTTATTTTGAAAACTAAGAATTTTCAAAAATTTTGACACCACCGCAACTCGAACGCGGGTCCAGCAGATCAAACATTTATGCCTTAACCACTGCGCTCAAAGAGGATAATTGCTTTATTCACTACTTCATACGTTTAACGAGTTTTCTTTGAAATTTATAAAATAATTAAAAACCTGAAAAATTTGGAGAGATTAGGACTCGAGCGCGGGCCTCACAGTCATAGGGCACGGCCTTAACCGCTGTGATAAAGACGTCTGTTCGTACGAAACAGGAAATTATTCTAAATAACCGTTGGGCACCACAAGTAATCACTGCCGGGGCACGTTTAGCCCCGGCAGTGATATACTTATCACTGCCGGATCTGCGTAGGAACCGGCAGTGATATACTTGCCAGTTCAAATATGGTCAAATTGAGGCACCAAACGACCTCAGATGGAAAACATCTGAATACAAGGGTGATATAACTCATCAAGATACGCATTTGATAGATAGGCCACTTTTGCATTTGAGACTATGCCACCCAACACCAGTCACAAATTCTTGAATCTCACATGGACTTTATGGAAGTGTATGTGGCATGTGTGGATTTAGAGCTACAATTTTCTAGCAGAACCGACCAACTAATTTAATTACAAGGCGCTAATCAAGCTGATGTGGCAACTTAATTAGAACTTAGTAACCAAACCAGCCCGGTAGTCCGTGAAATCTCGAAGGATTTCAAACACTTCTACAACAAACCTGAATCCACAGTTCAGCAGTTCCCATTCACCTGTTTTATTTACATTTCGCACATAGGATTATTACCACCCAAAACAGAAATAACAGCGGAAGAAAACTCTTTTTATATTACACACTCACACCTATTCTTTTAAATACAGTGCTAGCTCAGGGTCGACTCCATCAACAGCAGGTAGAAGAGGTATAAGAGTTGACTTGCCCGAAGTCTAGTCCTCCCATAGTGGGATATATGTCCACCGTGTCGCCACGGCAGTAAACTCGAAAACCTACAACAACATTGGGAATTGCACCCTGAGTACTTTGTACTCAGCAAGACTTACCCGTCTAAAGAAAATAAAGACTCTTTGGTGGATGCCAGGCTTTATAGTGGGTTAGCCAACTCCTTTGTTTGCCAAAAAGATGAGCTTGTTAATAATCATTTAGTGACAAAAGGACTCTCTAGCTTATCTAGTTAAGTTGGATCCTGCCATTACTACGTTAGCACCTACAACTACTTCATCATTATTATGGTAGAAGCAATCAACATTATATCATACCGCATTGATTGAGTAATCATTAAACCATCATGAGTGAACATAACCAACTCGCATTTCCAAATCTTGTTTGCGGCACCGTAACTGCTCGGTCAAGTTATTCACTATCCAGGAACGATGGCGATTATAATCGATTGCAAACCAAAGGCGGTATTCCATCACACAAACCACACTCACCGCCGTAGTGAGTGACGGTCACCATTGATCTACTCGGGAAACGCGGGATCAACAACTCACCACCACGACCAAGGAAACTCCCGGCTGCCACAGGTAAGCGTGCGCCCATCAAATGACACCGCCCCATCTTAAGGACTCACAAACCGGGCCCTTGTTTACTTTCCACCCATCGCCAGCGTGGATACCTGGAAGTTGAAACCCGGCCCAAGTAGATGCAAGGCTTCGCGGTTGGGCACTCCGGCCCTTCCAGCTATATGTGAGGCACTGTTCAAAAATGATCCGAGGACGCTCGTGTGCCATAGTATATTAGAGGTGATTTATCATGACCACATGGTTATGTTCATATCCAACATCTCCCTAATCTCAATCAAAAGGGGTGGTAACACCTACCATCGCGAGTGATAGTCGATCACTCGGCTTCTACCAATTTAAGAGAGCAGGCCTAAGCATGTAGTTGATCCTGTACGTAAAAGTAGGATATTTCTGGTGGCAAGGTAGTCCTGATGCAACTACGTTTTCAAGCAACGCCTATAAACTTAATGCATCATAAGGAATAAAAGGACGCAAAGTAAATCATTTGCAAACTTAGGAGGGATGCTCCGGGGCTTGCCTTATTTAGAAGATTGTGGTTAGAGCCCCAGGTACTCGACCATTCCATGTCGGGTTCCTGGTGCTGGATCACTTCGTGTGCGGATCTCCGTTCGCAACTTGTCCTTCTGGATCCTCGACTCCACGACGAATGTTCTACACGCGATCCTGGAATGATGCACGTGCATATGTATGAATACGTGATTGTCGGTGTATGTATGATCAAGGATGATAGATGCTCATGAATAAGTAGCTTGTCTAAACATTCTACACCTATCACTAGCAAACAAGCCAGTAAAGCCAAAGACCTAGACTTACTCAATCATCCTAACCCAATCCTCATGACATACTGCTAAACAATCATTCATACAAAGCCTAATCACTATGAGTCATCAGCATTAAGCCCTACATACAAGCAATACTCATTCAAGCTTCACTATCATTTAGACCTACAACTGGCAGTCTAGTAAATAAATCATAACTGTAGATCTATAAATCCTATGGACACAAAAGGGGACAATCTAGAAAGCTTATAAAATTGCCTATAAACCATCTCAAGACATCATAACCTAATTCTCAAGTTAACTAAGCCTAAAACAGCAAACATCAGGTCTAGGTCCTGACAAAACAGCGTTGAAACATTTTTGACAACCAAATTGCAATAGCTATAACTCCTAGATTATTGATCCAATGACCACCAAATTTCAACAGTAGATGGATACACTAATCTGCTACCTATCATATGAAGACATGTTTCCCATAAAACCAACCTATCATTAGGTTAGGCATGATATTCTAGAATCGACTCTAAATTAACCATCTGTAAGTTGAACAGCAACCTATAGCTAGACACATCCTAAAATCCTATAAAAATTACAGTAGGATACACATGGCAATTTAAGCCCATCATCCAAATTTCACCCCATTTGGATGATCCTACTATCCTACACAAAAATGGCATGGCAGCGCCAATTGGAGGACCTAAAAATACTTTGTATTACCAACTTGATCAAACCATGAAATCAATCATGTACAGAGCTACCTACTGGTATGTAATGAGCCTACAAAAAGTATCAACTCCAGACTAGGCCTCTATATATCATTTATCAATTTTCTCAAGAAACAAGCAATGAGGCCACTTGAACTACAACTTCATAATCTTACACAAGAAGCATGCATGATATAATTATCACAGATAAAGCATGACAATACAAGTCTAACAAAATAAGAACCACATTTTTCAGAGCAACCTATGAATTACTAGGCATTTCCTAAGTTTATAAGCTTTTCAAGAATTAAATCTAAACTCAATATAAAAGTATTCCAAACATGGCATTTCATATTTTCTATGCATAGCTCATCTAATAAGAAAAATACTGAAACTTGAATCACTGGATTTGGACCAATATTGAGGAAACTATGAATTTCTAAAGCATTATTCCAATTTCTGGAATTTCATTTATAAACTGAATAAGAAAACCGCTTTGCAGAAAGGACCCTGCACTTTGACCGAATTGCATAGGGGCAGATCTGTGAATCCTTGTGTCTGGCTCTTTTTCACGGGGACCCTTACCCTTTCTCTAATTCTAGATCTTAGGTCCTTGCGGGGAGGCAGACAGGGGAGGTCGCCGGACTTCACGGCCCCGACCGCGGCGGCCGTTCTCCGGCCCAGGCGAGCGGCGGCGAGGCTCCAGGGGTGCACGGCGCACACGTTGAAAGCCCCGGGGTGCCTCGCGGCGGTCCGGAATGGTGCGACCACGCGAGTCGCGGTGGTCGGCGGCCACCCTTCCGCGGCGATGGCTCTGCGGCTCGCCGGAGGATCGATGGAGGGGTGGCTGTTGATGTCTATTAAGTGCAACTGAAATAAGGAGGGTTCCGCAAGCGCACAGAAAGTATCATCGTAGCATTTTAACCAGGAGTAATCCAGGTATCATTATTTATAATTTTACCACTGGGAAGGGAATGCACTGGATAATGAGTGATGAGCAATGCACATGCGATAATGGAGAGCTTAACCTTGTCTCGTATCGATCATCTCATACGGGGTAAGTGTCACATAAAATATAGGAATGAATGATAAATGACATAAGATAAATGAGAGCATTTAGCCACATAAAATGATAGTAATAGCCATCTCAACTTAGCACTCTAAGCTTATAACACTAGCATGGACTAGGACGATCTAGGGTATAATCCTATGTTATTCTAACTATAAAGTCAAAGCATACAATGATTAGTGCAAGAACATCTAGCAATCATGGCGGGAAAAGGTTACATCTATGCATAGTGATATTACCGGAAGACTAGAGACATAGCAATGACTTCAATGTAATAGGGGTATTCTCGCTAGACCTATACTCGGGAGAAGGGCTACAAAGGACTCAACAGACTGTCACTCCCGCGATCTACCTCACGATCCGAATATAGGGTGCAATCGCGAGATAAATACGGACAGCACCATGCCTACACAATATCTATCACTCACCCATTGGCCTAATGAGCAAGCGCTATACCATCCTATGCATAAACATAATTCTAGTCCAACTATGCTAAACATATAATCAAAGTAAACTAAGAACGATATAATTGAGAACATAATCAAATAGAGCAAAGTCAATTCTGATATAATAGAATAGAACAAAGTACTACTCATAGTATCACGAACAATGATGAATATTAAAAGAATGTAGAGGTGAATTACCAAGAACTCCGACAGATCCGGACTCCAAGCTAGGCTTGATTCCCTCTAGATCTATTCCTATGTAGCTATGCTACTAAACTATGGAGCTCTAATCGAGATGGTGGCTCTGGCTTCTCTGAATTCTCTTAGATGAATGAATGGAGAATGAATTAGGGTTTCACCCAGGGGCCAGGGGCTCTGAATATATAGCCCCCTAGGATGCACCACAGCCATCGGATCAAACCGACCTAAATGGACGATAATTATTCATCCTCAAAGGCGGTGGAGGCAGGATCCGCGAGACTCCACCTCATTGGCTGAGGTGGGGAGTCGGCCGACCCAAGGGGGGAGTCGGCCGACCCTGGAGGCTGCCAGGTGGGGCCCAGCTTTCAGGGGTCGCCTTCTGGAGTCTTCTAGATTATACAATTTCACCCGTTCGGTCTTTATCTCTATGTAATCATGACATGTGGGCCTCCTTTGGTTCTCTTTCGATAACCCCTACGAAATAGACAATCACCAAAACTCGTGGAATTACGTCGTTGTAACCCCTATATCTAACAGGTGAACTCATATTAGTCCTTTCTCTTGCTGCGTTGATGGTATAAAATTGACACTTAACGACCGTCAACAAACTCCCCCAAGCTTACCTTTTGCTCGTCCCCGAGCAAAGATAGACTCGTGATGGATCGGAGTTGCTACAATGCTTTTACTCCTCACAAGTACACATGCGTTCAAACAAGAACTCTCCTCCGGATTAGAGTGAACTATTCGACTCAAAACTCACTCATATTACCTTTCACCATGGGGCTTGTAACCATCACTTGGGTCTTGAGTAGTTGAAAGATAGAACGATCAAGTCAAGCGCCATGTTTCTCGCTCTTTGATCAACTATTATCCTGGAGTTTTTGAAAAGTTTTGAAATAAAACTCGAGTTCCTTGTATGAACCTTTCGTGTCTCTCATTTGTGGTATTTCTCGGATCCTCTCCAAGGCATGAGTAGTGTATGCCTTCTCTCTTCTCTCAAAATATGTGGTATTTGTGGAACTAAGGCATAGTGGAAAGTGCCTTCTCTCTCTCACCCTACTCTCTAATAGGCTTATGTGGAGCTCATAGGTGGGGAGACACTCATAGGTGAATCATCTACTTCTACACTTGCTCCTTTGGGGATAACATGACTCCCTTTATTTGGAAACCTTGAAACTTCTTGAAACTTCTTGAAAGGAAGGACTTGGCTACTCTTTCTTTTCTCCGTTTTTTTAGAGCAACCAACCCTCTGGAAACAAAACTTTAGCAACGGGGAGTGTATAACTTGAAATAATGATGACTGGAGCTTTTATGTAGGCAAATGGAACGGCAATGATTATTTCTAGATGTTCACTTCCAGGATAGGAGTAGAACCTTTTTATGGATGAAGTGAAATAAGTGGCATATGTATATGTGGATGGATGGATGGATGGATGCATACTCACAGGGTAGGAGCAGCATAAGTGCGTATCTCCAGGGTAGAGATAGCACAATATGTGGTGGATGTGGATCTATATGTGGGTGGTACTTCGAGGAACAATAGCACGTAATGAATGTAACATTTATAAAATGGGTGCATGCTTCGAGGACGTATA
Source organism: Themeda triandra (assembly GCA_018135685.1). Taxonomy (NCBI): domain Eukaryota; kingdom Viridiplantae; phylum Streptophyta; class Magnoliopsida; order Poales; family Poaceae; genus Themeda; species Themeda triandra. The sequence goes on along the minus strand of JAENPR010001132.1, from coordinate 94,032 downwards.
GCATAGATCAATGGATGGAGAGCACATAGTATTGACTTTAACGCATGACTGGTTCCTTATGGGTCCACAGCATAACCACACTCAATGCCTATAAAGACTACACTCAAGCCTACAATATGATCTATATAAACGAGATGGGTTTTCCTAATCTAGTAAGCATGAATATATGGTCAGTGGTAGGAATTTAAACTCTCATCATAAAGGAACTCATCATGCGGAAATTTAATATTTTCACGAGATAAATTCTCCGAACTCTAGTATCTCTAGGAACAAGATGGATAGCAGCTCAAAACCTTCCCATATCATACCCATCAACCACCTAGACTTAGATCAAGTGTTTGCTACCCACAAGTTTCAGGTTCAGAGCAAATCTCAAATCTAAACAGTTGTGTCCAAAACTCGGGAGAGTGCAAGGTTGAAAACTAGGTACTTGAAAGGCAGAGCAACTATTCATTATCTCCATGTAGAGTTTATTCTAGGGATCACTTTTAAGACAGATTACAAGAGCTCTCCAAAAATAGAAAAAAATAAATAAGGAAATCTTTCTGGGTTTCTATGGTTATACATCTTTTTTTTAGTTGTTTTAACAAAGCACACTCTAACAAGGCATAATTAGATAAGTTGGAAACACTTAGCTTGGTACACGGGGATGCTCTCCCCAAGCCGGATGTTGACATAGTCTCGCTGATGTTGCCGACGGAGCACCGAAGACGTTCTAGTCCTCCCGGAGTGTCATAGATAGTTGCCGTTTGAAGACAAGTGTTCAAGTGTCGTGGGCGCACTCGACGGGACCTGGATGTCCTTCGTCTCGTTAGCTCTTCTTGATCCTTGATGTTCTGTGAAGCTCAAATAGACAACAAAGCTTGTGGAACTAATTAAGCGTTAGTGATACAACCTCTAGGCCTTGGTTGTCTAGAACTTCCTAACTTAAACTTGTTCTAATAGGATCACAAGAATATATTTTTTCTTTTTATTATTTAAGGAATGTAGACAAGAAAAAAATAAATATGCTGAAAATTACCAAGTTACCTCTTGGCGCGGCGTTCGGTGGGTTTAAGTCCTCCGAAGACTTGTCATGTTCGCTTATTTTTCAAGGGGCGCATTGGCCGGTGCTTCGGATGATGTCGCCTCGTGTGTAGGAACCGATTCGATTTTGCTTTTACCTTCCACACCTTCTTTGTTGGAGAGGGTGACCTTGAGGAGGAAGCTTCTTGGATCACTTGTTTCTCTTCTGCTGGTAGCACCTCTTCTTCTTCTACAATGTTCTTCTCTTCTGGGTACCGGTCTTCATATCTTGACACTTCTCCCTCATAGTCGGCCCATCCATCTCGTAGTGATGTTCTTCTTGTTACGCGACGGGTATGCCGCCTTCTCCTTGCTCGTTCTTCTTGGGCTCCTCGGTGATTATATAATTATTGTTGAAGTAGCGGCGTACCTTCTCGGTGGGAAAGTGGAAATGGATCTCTCCCGTCCCAATATAGATGATAGCTCGCGGTGTTCGGGAATGGTCTTCCTAGGATGATTGGAGGATCGTAGTCATCTCCCATATCGATGACTAGGAAGTCTCAGGGACATAATGGTCATCTATCGGATGAGGACATCCTTCACTTCTCCTTCGACGAAGCGGAATGTCCGATCCGCCATCCGTAGCTTTGTGCATAGGTGGGCTCCAAAGGCATAGTGCCATATAGATACTCATAGGTTACCTTGGCCATAATGTTGACGCCCGATCCGGTGTCACGAGGCATGCCTTTATTGAAAGAGCTTCGTTGATGGAGCATTGAATGGTTGGGACACTGGGTCATCCTTCTTGATCGAGACGTGAGGATCCGAGTAAGTGGTCATGCTCCTTGTGGACCGTGCAGTGACCATCCTCACTTTCTCTCGTCTTCTTGGTCTTCTTATCTTTGGTCTTGCTCTTCTTAGCTGGATTCTTCTTCTTCTCATTGTTTTGTTGATGAGGGTGTGCTTTGGGAACTGCAAAGACTCTGTTCTTGAAGAAGAAGGTTTCTCTCTTGCCCTTGATGTTGAAGATGATCTTGGCGTGTTGGCATACATTATAGCTCCGGCAGTGTTCAAGAATGGTCGTCCGAGGATAATGGGGGACCTTTCATCACTGCCTGTATCCACTACCACAAAGTCTGCAGGGACATACGAGTTGCCCACTCGTACACATATGTCTTCAAGTATTCCCAAGGGAACACGGAGTGACTGATCTGCAAGCTGTAAGCACATGGTTGTGTATGCTAAGGGTCATCTGAATAGCTTCTCATATATTACTCTTGGCATGATGTTGATGCTTGCACCGAAATCACAGATTGCTTCATTGAAGTTGGTACTTCCAATGGAGATTAGAATGACTGGTCTCCCTGGATCGCCCTTCTTGATTGGCAGAGTTGAGTCAATCCATGACCCCTTCGATGGATCACTCCGGCTGTCTTCTACATTGAATATATCAACAAGATTTGCGGTTTCGAGCTCTTCGGGTTGTCCCGCCTTTATCTTGACCGCAGAGGGAGCAAGGTTGACAAGCCGTTGTACCCGCGACTCAAGTATTTTGTTGAAGCCGAGCGACTCTTGATGGCATTGGAAAAGCCATCCATTCTATTGCCGAGTGTCTCTAGGACCTTGTCATTTGATGCCGCTTCTTGGACAAGGTTGTCCATCAACTTGCCTTGATTCAAGACTAACTCTCTCAAAGGCGGCCGGTTGTAATTATTGTAGGAGGAGTTGTTACCTTGATAGTTGCCCGAATAATTGCACGAGTAGTTAGGCCTCTGCTGCGATTCCAACCTTGATTCTCGCGAGGACGATAGTAATTGTTGTTGTTGTTGTTGTTGTTGTTGTTGTTGTTGAGGTAGTTCACGTCCTCTTCAGCTACGGGCGCTAGCACCGTGTGCCCAGCCTCTTCACACTCTTCACATGTCATGCGAGCATCATGTATATGCATGACTTCTTTCTTCTCTCGGGGCTCTCTCATCGAGCCTCTTCATTAGAAGATCCATTTTGGCGACGATGTCTACCTCCTTCACTGGTGCATTCCTCCACCTCTCTTGCGGGTCTCGAGTTCTTTCTTCACTCCAACCTTGGTTGGATGCCATCTTCTCCACAAGAGCCGTGGCTTGAGGAATAGTAAGTGATAAGAATGCACCTCCAGCCAGCGGCATCCATCGTCTCACGTGTGTCTTGTTCGAGCCCATGGTAGAATGTCCGCATAAGCAGCCAATTCTCCATGCCATGATGAGGACACTCGAGGATGTAATCTTGAAAGCGCTCCCAAGCTTCCGGGACAGCCTCATCATGATGTTGCTGAAAGCTTGATATCTTCCCACGAAGAGCATTTGTCTTGCCCATGGGGAAGAACTTCGCCAAGAAATTGGTGGAACATAGTGCCCACGTAGTATTCTTCTCCTTATTGGCGTAGAACCACTTTCGCTCTCCCCAAGAGTGAGAATGGGAAGAGGCGAAGTAGTATAGCATCTCCGGGGACATCCTTGATAGTGAATGTGCTACAAATCTCCGAAAGTGTTGGAGATGAGCACTAGCATCTTCATGGGCCTTCCCACGTAACCGGCTTGCTTGCACCATGTTGATCGCGCGGGCTTGAGCTCAAAAGCTCCTTCGATGTCCGCACTGGTCCAAGACGAATGTTGTCCGTAGTGGGGCCGAGAACTCGCGGAGTGACTTGTTCGCCATGGCTTCAAATGCTTTGGTGTCAAGTCTCGAACGAAAGGTCGACTTTCGCTTTCGACAAACTTCCAAGTTGAGTTGATGATGATGATTGATTGGTCTTCTTCAACTTGCTTTTGGCCTTCCTGAATAAAGCTTCTGGATTATCAATATAATTATCAGGAAGAGTTGTCTTGATTACCCTGCATAAGATACACAAGTAGACAAAACAAGGGTAATCCTGTAGAGAAGGGTTAGTATGACAAAGATAACTCGATCACATTATCTAGTGCAATGCTGCTCATTATCCATTGGCTTTCAACCTTCCCCGCAACGGCGCCAAAATGCTTGTTGATGTCTATTAAGTGCAACGAAATAAGGAGGGTTCCGCAAGCGCACGAAAGTATCATCGTAGCATTTTAACCAGGAGTAATCCAGGTATCGTTATTTATAATTTTACCACTTTGGGATGGGAATGCACTGGATAATGAGTGATGAGCAATGCACATGCGATAATGGAGAGCTTAACCTTGTCTGTATCGATCATCTCATACAGGGTAAGTGTCACATAAAATATAGGAATGAATGATAAATGACATAAGATAAATGAGAGCATTTAGCCACATAAAATGATAGTAATAGCCATCTCAACTTAGCACTCTAAGCTTATAACACTAGCATGGACTAGGACGATCTAGGGTATAATCCTATGTTATTCTAACTATAAAGTCAAAGCATACAATGATTAGTGCAAGAACATCTAGCAATCATGGCGGGAAAAGGTTACATCTATGCATAGTGATATTACCAGAGAAGACTAGAGACATAGCAATGACTTCAATGTAATAGGGGTATTCTGCTAGACCTATACTCGGGAGAAGGGCTACAAAGGACTCAACAGATCTGTCACTCCCGCGATCTACCTCACGATCCGGAATATAGGGTGCAATCGCAGGATAAATACAGTACATGTGCACCATGCCTACACAATATCTATCACTCACCCATTGGCCTAATGAGCAAGCGCTATACGATCCTATGCATAAACATAATTCTAGTCCAACTATGCTAAACATATAATCAAAGTAAACTAAGAACGATATAATTGAGAACATAATCAAATAGAGCAAAGTCAATTCTGATATAATAGAATAGAACAAACTACTACTCATAGTATCACGAACAATGATGAATATTACAAGAATGTAGAGGGGAATTACCAAGAACTCCGACAGATCCGGACTCCAAGCTAGGCTTGATTCCCTCTAGATCTATTCCTATGTAGCTATGCTACTAAACTATGGAGCTCTAATTGAGATGGTGGCTCGCTTTCTCCGAATTCTCTCGATGAATGAATGGAGAATGAATTAGGGTTTCACCCGGGGCCAGGGCTCAATATATAGCCCCCTAGGATGCACCACGCCCATCGGATCAAACCGACCTAAATGGACGATAATTATTCATCCTCAAAGGCGGTGGAGGCGGGATCCGCGAGACTCCACCTCATTGGCCGAGGCGGGGAGTCGGCCGACCCAAGGGGAGTCGGCCGACCCCGGAGGCCGCTGTGGGGCCCCGGCTTTCGGGGGTCGCCTTCGGAGTCTTCTAGAGTATACAATTTTACCCGTTCGGTCTTTATCTCTATGTAATCATGACATGTGGGCCTCCTTTGGTTCTCTTTCGATAACCCCTACGTAAATAGACAATCACCAAAACTCATGGAATTAAACAAGTGTAACCCCTATATCTAATAGGTGAACTCATATTAGTCCTTTCTCTTGCTGCGTTGACGGTATAAAATTGACACTTAATGACCGTCAACAAACTCCCCCAAGCTTACCTTTTGCTCGTCCCTGAGCAAAGATAGACTCGATGGATCGGGAGTTGCTACAATGCTTTTACTCCTCACAAGTACACATGCGTTCAAACAAGAACTCTCCTCCGGATTAGAGTGAACTATTCTGACTCAAAACTCACTCATATTACCTTTTACCATGGGGCTTGTAACCGTCACTTGGGTCTTGAGTAGTTGAAAGATAGAACGGTCAAGTCAAGCGCCATGTTTCTCGCTCTTTGATCAACTATTATCCTGGAGTTTTTGAAAAGTTTTGAAATAAAACTCAGAGTTCCTTGTATGAACCTTTCAGGTCTCTCATTTGTGGTATTTCTGGATCCTCTCCAAGGCATGAGTAGTGTATGCCTTCTCTCTTCTCTCAAAATATGTGGTATTTGTGGAACTAAGGCATAGTGGAAAGTGCCTTCTCTCTCTCACCCTACTCTCTAATAGGCTTATGTGGAGCTCATAGGTGGGGAGACACTCAAACTCACTTGCATATATTGCATAGTTAAGACATGGATCCAATAGGAACTAAAATAATAATAAAGTCATATGTGCATGTGAATGAGGAAATGGAATGGATGAGATGATGATAGGATGATGATGGAATGATGGTGATAAGGAAATGATTATGGGGGGTGATCACTTGGTGAATCATCTACTTCTACACTTGCTCCTTTGGGGATAACATGACTCCCTTTATTTGGAAACCTTGAAACTTCTTGAAACTTCTTGAAAGGAAGGACTTGGCTACTCTTTCTTTTCTCTCTTTTTTTTTTAGAGCAACCAACCCTCTCGGAAACAAAACTTTAGCAACGGGAGTGTATAACTTGAAATAATGATGACTGGAGCTTTTATGTAGGCAAATGGAACGGCGATGATTATTTCTAGATGTTCACTCCCGATAGGAGTAGAACCTTTTTCTCGGATGAAGTGAAATAACCGGCATATGTATATGTGGATGGATGGATGGATGGATGCGTACTCCCAGGGTAGGAGCAGCATAAGTGCGTATCTCCACGGTAGAGATAGCACAATATGTGGTGGATGTGGATCTATATGTGGGTGGTACTTCGAGGAACAGAAGTAGCACAGAATGAACGTAACATTTATAAAATGGGTGCATGCTTCTGAGGACAGAAGTAGCATAGATCAATGGATGGAGAGCACATAGTATTGACTTTAACTGCATGACTAGTTCCTTATGGGTCCACAGCATAACCACACTCAATGCCTATAAAGACTACACTCAAGCCTACAATATGATCTATATAAACAGATGGGTTTTCCTAATCTAGTAAGCATGAATATATGGTCATCGTAGGAATTTAAACTCTCATCATAAAGGAACTCATCATGCAAAAATTTAATATTTTCACGTATAAATTCTCCGTAACTCTAGTATCTCTAGGAACAAGATGGATAGCAGCTCAAAACCTTCCCATATCATACCCATCAACCACCTAGACTTAGATCAAGTGTTTGCTACCCACAAGTTTCGTGTTCGAGCAAATCTCAAATCTAAACAAATTGTGTCCAAAACTCGGGAGAGTGCAAGGTTGAAAACTAGGTACTTGAAAGGCAGAGCAACTATTCATTATCTCCATGTAGAGTTTATTCTAGGGATCACTTTTAAGACAAGTTACAAGAGCTCTCCAAAAATAGAAAAAAAATAAATAAGGAAATCTTTCTGGGTTTCTATGGTTATACATCTTTTTTTAGTTGTTTTAACAAAGCACACTCTAACAAGGCATAATTAGATAAGTTGGAAACACTTAGCTTGGTACACGGGGATGCTCTCCCCCAAGCCGGATGTTGACATAGTCTCGCGATGTTGCCGACAGCACCGAAGACGTTCTAGTCCTCCCGGAGTGTCATAGATAGTTGCCGTTTGAAGACAGTGTTCAAGTGTCGTGGGCAGCACTCTGACAGGGGACTGGATGTCCTTCTGTCTGTTAGCTCTTCTTGATCCTTGATGTTCTGTGAAGCTCAAATAGACAACAAAGCTTGTGGAACTAATTAAGCGTTAGTGATACAACCTCTAGGCCTTGGTTGTCTAGAACTTCCTAACTTAAACTTGTTCTAATAGGATCACAAGAATATATTTTTTCTTTTTATTATTTAAGGAATGTAGACAAGAAAAAAATAAATATGCTGAAAATTACCAAGTTACCTCTTGGCGCGGCGTTCGGTGGGTTTAAGTCCTCCGAACAGACTTGTCATGTTCGCTTATTTTTCAAGGGGCGCATTGGCCGGTGCCTCGGATGATGTCGCCTCGTGTGTAGGAACCGATTCGATTTTGCTTTTACCTTCCACACCTTCTTTGTTGGAGAGGGTGACCTTGAGGAGGAAGCTTCTTGGATCACTTGTTTCTCTTCGCCGGTAGCACCTCTTCTTCTTCTACAATGTTCTTCTCTTCGGGTACCGGTCTTCATATCTTGACACTTCTCCCTCATAGTCGGCCCATCCATCGTAGTGATGTTCTTCTTGTTCCGCGACGGGTACGCTGCCTTCTCCTTGCTCGTTCTTCTTGGGCTCCTCGATTATATAATTATTGTTGAAGTAGCGGCGTACCTTCTCAGTGGGAAAGTGGAAATGGATCTCTCCTGTCCCAATATAGATGATAGCTCTGGCGGTGTTCAGGAATGGTCTTCCTAGGATGATTGGAGGATCGTAGTCATCTCCCATATCGATGACTAGGAAGTCTCGTAGGGACATAATGGTCATCTATCTCGGATGAGGACATCCTTCACTTCTCCTTCGACGAAGCGGAATGTCCGATCCGCCATCCGTAGCCGTGCATAGGTGGGCTCCAAAGGCATAGTGCCATATAGATACTCATAGGTTACCTTGGCCATAATGTTGACGCCCGATCCGGTGTCACGGATGCCTTTATTGAAAGAGCTTCGTTGATGGAGCATTGAATGGTTGGGACACTTGGGTCATCCTTCTTGATCGACGTGAGGATCTCGAGTAAGTGGTCATGCTCCTTGTGGACCGGCAGGTGACCATCCTCACCGTCTCTGTCTTCTTGGTCTTCTTATCTTTGGTCTTGCTCTTCTTAGCTGGATTCTTCTTCTTCTCATTGTTTTGTTGATGAGGGTGTGCTGGGAACTACAGCACTCTGTTCTTGAAGAAGAAGGTTTCTCTCTTGCCCTTGATGTTGAAGATGATCTTGGCAGTGTTGGCATACATTATAGCTCCGGCAGTGTTCAAGAATGGTCGTCCGAGGATAATGGGGGACCTTTCATCACTGCCTGTATCCACTACCACAAAGTCTGCAGGGACACACGAGTTGCCCACTCGTACACATATGTCTTCAAGTATTCCCAAGGGAACACGGAGTGACTGATCTGCAAGCTGTAAGCACATGGTTGTGTATGCTAAGGGTCATCTGAATAGCTTCTCATATATTACTCTTGGCATGATGTTGATGCTTGCACCGAAATCACAGATTGCTTCATTGAAGTTGGTACTTCCAATGGAGATCAGAATGACTGGTCTCCCTGGATCGCCCTTCTTGATTGGCAGAGTTGAGTCAATCTATGACCCCTTCGATGGATCACTCCGGCTGTCTTCTACATTGAATATATCAACAAGATTTGCGGTTTCGAGCTCTTCGGGTTGTCCCGCGTTTACCTTGACCCGCAGAGGGAGCAAGGTTGACAAGCCATTGTACCCGCGACTCAAGTATTTTGTTGAAGCTGAAGCCGACTCTTGATGGCATTGGAAAAGCCATCCATTCTATTGCCGAGTGTCTCTAGGACCTTGTCATTTGATGCCGGCTTCTTGGACAAAGTTGTCCATCAACTTGCCTTGATTCAAGACTAACTCTCTCAAAGGCGGCCGGTTGTAATTATTGTAGGAGGAGTTGTTACCTTGATAGTTGCCTCGAATAATTGCCCGAGTAGTTAGGCCTCTGCCGCTGATTCCAACCTTGATTCTGGCGAGGACGATAGTAATTGTTGTTGTTGTTGTTGTTGTTGAGGTAGTTCACGTCCTCTTTTCAGCTACGGGCGCTAGCACCCGTGTGCCCAGTCTCTTCACACTCTTCACATGTCATGCGAGCATCATGTATATGCATGACTTCTTTCTTCTCTCGGGCTCTCTCATCGAGCCTCTTCATTAGAAGATCCATTTTGGCGACAAAGATGTCTACCTCCTTCAGCTGGTGCATTCCTCCACCTCTCTTGCGGGTCTCGAGTTCTTTCTTCACTCCAACCTTGGTTGGATGCCATCTTCTCCACAAGAGCCGTGGCTTGAGGAATAGTAAGTGATAAGAATGCACCTCCAGCACAGATCCATCGTCTTACGTGTGTCGTTGTCTTGAGCCCATGGTAGAATGTCTGCATAAGCAGCCAATTCTCCATGCCATGATGAGGACACTCGAGGATGTAATCTTGAAAGCGCTCCCAAGCTTCTGGGACAGTCTCATCATGATGTTGCTGAAAGCTTGATATCTTCCCACGAAGAGCATTTGTCTTGCCCATGGGGAAGAACTTCGCCAAGAAATTGGTGGAACATAGTGCCCACATAGTATTCTTCTCCTTATTGGCGTAGAACCACTGCTTCGCTCTCCCCAAGAGTGAGAATGGGAAGAGGCGAAGTAGTATAGCATCTCTGGGGACATCCTTGATAGTGAATGTGCTACAAATCTCCGTAAAGTATTGGAGATGAGCACTAGCATCTTCATGGGCCTTCCCACGTAACCGGCTTGCTTGCACCATGTTGATTAGCGCAGCTTGAGCTCAAAAGCTCCTTCGATGTCCGCACCGGTCCAAGACGAATGTTGTCCGTAGTGGGAGCCGAGAACTCGCGGAGTGACTTGTTCGCCATGGCTTCAAATGCCGGTGTCAAGTCTCGAACGAAAGGTCGACTTTCTCGCTTCCGATAAACTTCCAAGTTGAGTTGATGATGATGATTGATTGGTCTTCTTCAACTTGCTTTTGGCCTTCCCGAATAAAGCTTCGGATTGTCAATATAATTATCAGGAAGAGTTGTCTTGATTACCCTGCATAAGATACACAAGTAGACAAAACAAGGGTAATCCTGTAGAGAAGGGTTAGTATGACAAAGATAACTCGATCACATTATCTAGTGCAATGCTGCTCATTATCCATTGGCTTTCAACCTTCCCCGGCAACGGCGCCAAAAATGCTTGTTGATGTCTATTAAGTGCAACTGAAATAAGGAGGGTTCCGCAAGCGCACAGAAAGTATCATCGTAGCATTCTAACCAGGAGTAATCCAGGTATCGTTATTTATAATTTTACCACTGGGATGGGAATGCACTGGATAATGAGTGATGAGCAATGCACATGCGATAATGGAGAGCTTAACCTTGTCTGTATCGATCATCTCATACAGGGTAAGTGTCACATAAAATATAGGAATGAATGATAAATGACATAAGATAAATGAGAGCATTTAGCCACATAAAATGATAGTAATAGCCATCTCAACTTAGCACTCTAAGCTTATAACACTAGCATGGACTAGGACGATCTAGGGTATAATCCTATGTTATTCTAACTATAAAGTCAAAGCATACAATGATTAGTGCAAGAACATCTAGCAATCATGGCGGGAAAAGGTTACATCTATGCATAGTGATATTACCGAGAAGACTAGAGACATAGCAATGACTTCAATGTAATAGGGGTATTCTCGCTAGACCTATACTCGGGAGAAGGGCTACAAAGGACTCAACAGATCACTCCCGCGATCTACCTCACGATCCGGAATATAGGGTGCAATCGCAGATAAATACGGTACAGGCACCATGCCTACACAATATCTATCACTCACCCATTGGCCTAATGAGCAAGCGCTATACGATCCTATGCATAAACATAATTCTAGTCCAACTATGCTAAACATATAATCAAAGTAAACTAAGAACGATATAATTGAGAACATAATCAAATAGAGCAAAGTCAATTCTGATATAATAGAATAGAACAAACTACTACTCATAGTATCACGAACAATGATGAATATTACAAGAATGTAGAGGGGAATTACCAAGAACTCCGACAGATCCGGACTCCAAGCTAGGCTTGATTCCCTCTAGATCTATTCCTATGTAGCTATGCTACTAAACTATGGAGCTCTAATTGAGATGGTGGCTCAAGCTTCTCGAATTCTCTCGATGAATGAATGGAGAATGAATTAGGGTTTCACCCGGGGGCCGGGGCTCAATATATAGCCCCTAGGATGCACCACAGCCATCGGATCAAATCGACCTAAATGGACGATAATTATTCATCCTCAAAGGCGGTGGAGGCAGGATCCGCGAGACTCCACCTCATTGGCTGAGGTGGGGAGTCGGCCGACCCAAGGGGGGAGTCGGCCGACCCTGGAGGCTGCCAGGTGGGGCCCAGCTTTCAGGGGTCGCCTTCTGGAGTCTTCTAGAGTATACAATTTTACCCGTTCGGTCTTTATCTCTATGTAATCATGACATGTGGGCCTCCTTTGGTTCTCTTTCTGATAACCCCCTGCAGAAATAGACAATCACCAAAACTCGTGGAATTTGTCAGTGTAACCCCTATATCTAACAGGTGAACTCATATTAGTCCTTTCTCTTGCTGCGTTGACGGTATAAAATTGATACTTAACGACCGTCAACAGTGGCGAAGCTAGCGCATGCGCAGGCGATGGCGGCAAGCTGGGCGGTAGAGCATTGCGTGGCGGAGCAGCGGAGGGTTAGCGAGCTTCCACGGCCGGCAGAAATGGCGGCGCTGTCGCCGGTTGCGGGAGGAAGAAGAAGAGGACGGGGGTGACGCGCCGGCGTGCTGTGAGTGCGGCGCTCGAGAGCACGACCTACGCGACAGAGTGGCATGGTGGTGGCGCTGCTGCGCTGCGTCCGGGAGCGGCGCACCGGCGGCGAGATGGTGGGCGGCGGCGGTTCTCATCGCAACGGGAGGAGGAGACCGAGAGAGAGAAAGGAGGAGTGGGGAGTGAAGGAGGGGTTCTGGGGTGGCTCACCCACGCGGCCAAAACGGCCAGAGCGGGCAGGAGGAGGAGAACGCGTGGAGGACACGCGGCGGCCGGACTCTGCCATGGCCGGGGAATACTCTTCCTCTTCGCCATTTTCGTGACGGCTGTTGACCGACCGTCACTGAAATGGTGTTTTCACTCCACGGTAAACAATCTTTGGCGCCCTCTATCTCCTAAACTATGCAGAACTAGAATAAACTTTCTACATGAAAGTTACTCCTTTTGAAGAGTAGGTCATTTGATCTAAAAGGAGTTTGGTCAGATTCCCAATAGATTTGGAGATATAAATTTCCAAATGAAAATACCTCTAAAATTCCCCAAAATAGAGAAACAAATTTCCCCAAACCAGTCTTTTTCTGCCGTTTTGGAAATCTTGCACTCATTTTCAAGAAAAAGTGAGTATTGGGACTTTTGATTCTTATAAAATTCTACACCGAAAAGGTTTAGGCGCATCGCCATGCAAAACTCCTATCAAGCTCTTTTGAAGCGGTCAAAACAGAGACACTTTTATAGGCCTAACATGATCAACACACAAAGAAGCATGATTAACCAAAGTTGTTAACATAACCCTAGGTTCATTTGGTGTCCTAATCATGTCTAGATTATTTTAGTGGTCAATCATCAAGCACTTGTATTACTTTACCCTAAACACAAAGCGGTTCGGGCATAATCAAGCATCAAGTTGAAATGCATGTAAAGTGTGTGATGCACCGCAAATGATATGTTTATGCCGGTGATGTGCGAGCTAAATCATGATTAACATCCTGGATGTTACAAATTAACCCCCTTAAAAGAAATCTCATCCCGAGATTTGGTGGAAGTAGATTAGTTTTCAAAAATGATACCTCACATAACGACTTTCGTGCTTTACCACCGCCATCACATTTTATCCGAACCGCTCATTACTTGTTACGACCAAGTGACTCCGTTCCAAGTTACATGACCTCAATGCCTAATGTCCAATGCATCTCCGGGTATAACTCCGCCGGCTCCGACGTTGTGTTCCAAAGACATGAAATAGTTTCATCCAAAATAATTCAAACCTTCGCTCATTATGACGTTGGAGACCCGACAAGGTCACATTCCGCTCGAGAGGTATACCAAACATAGGCAACCTTGATGGAATACAAATTACCACACCACTTGATCCACTCTTTGCACAATACCGAACATTCGGTGCAAATGGTGAATATGGAGTTTCATTGGCAAGGATTGCCATAAAGTCATCTATTCTTCAGCTCTTGACTCGTCGGTTAATCCATACTTACTCCCTAGCGAGAATCTTCAAGCATAACTTGTAACCGACATGCCCTCTACTATGATGATGCTACCATTACTATGTCAATCTTAAGTATGAAGATGAAAAGGAATAGTATGATAAGCATGCACATAGAACCCGAGACTATATACCAATAGGGTAGGTCATCATACAACATGATCAATCAACTACCCAGCTGGAAAAGGTCGAGGGTCACTTGAGAGTAAATCTGGTATTCGCATTATCAAATACATCAAAAGGTGCTTTAAAAATCCATAGTGTTTACCATTAAGAAGCAGAGCGTAGATTCCGCAAAACGAAAACCACATGACTCACTTCAGGGATGGCAGCATAGGATTTTGTTAGCACAAGCTCGATATTGGCACAGCCTTTCAAAGGTACACTGGCTACAAAATGGCAATATGAACCAACTGGACCAGGAAATTTCAACTTGTGCATGTAGAAGTCAAAGTTCTTAGGTCAAAGATATCCAAATCTTCTCATGTAGAAATCAAAATTCCTAGGTAAAGAACTTCTTATCTTGCGTAAAACTCAAACTTTTCCTTTCGTATGCGGTCCGACAAGCGAGTGGATCCCGTAGCAAGCATCTACAGGTACCCCTTTCTTGCATAGGACACGTGCTCTTGGGTTAGGGGTGCCCTACCTCAGGTATACCAAAATACTTTTCCAACCATACTCGTGCCAAGCCTTATCGAGCCACATTTCGTGTCCCGACAATGCTTGGATGACACGTAAGGCCCATATTGATGAACCCAAGGTCGTATCAAACCACTCATGCCTTGTATACCCATTGCATGACGGATTCGGGCATATTGACTACCTGATCCTCATTCAGGTGCAAATCCACTAATACCACAAGCATTCAAATTCACGTAGAGACTTCGTCTTATCAGCAAGTCACAATAGCTCCTAGCAGATAGATGGGTTAATAGTTGAACCTCACAAGATGGATGCCCAAAGGCATGGCATTAGTTAGACCATCTCTCGAGACTGGCTCAATGAAGGCTTTTGTTTGATGAACTCCTCCTTCGATTCCCATAATATAAGAGTATCTTATAGTTTGAAATCGGTTTATTGATCCACTGTTCAAATTTGGTAGGCATTGGATGAGTAGTCTATTAGTTATGATCATTGTTGCAATCTAGGCAACGGGGCTGTTAACTTGCTGTTTTGTCAGGACCCAGTCCTGATATTCTCTGTTTTGAGCCTAGTTAACTTAAGAATTAGGCTCTGATGTCTTGAGATGTTTTATGGGAAATTTTATAAGCTTTCCAGATTGTCCTCTTTTGTGTCCATAGGATTTATAAATCTGCAGTTATGATTTATTTACTAGACTGCCAGTGTAGGCCATGATTGCTAGTGAAGCATAGATGAGCACTGTTTGGGTATAGAGCTTAAGGAAAGGGCCGTGCAGTGCCTAGCACATGTATGATGGATGGTTGCTTAGTATGTCATGAGGGTTGGATTAGGATGATTGCATAATTGCTAGTCTTTGACTTTACTGGCTTGTTTGCTAGTGATAAGTGTAGCTTTTAAATCAATGATTCGTCTTTGATCACCTATCCTCCTTGATCATGCATACACCGATGATCACATACTCATACATATGCACATGCATCATTCCAGGATCACGTGTAGAACATTCGTCGTGGAATCGAGGATCCAGAAGGACAAGTTGCGAACGGAGATCCGCACGAGAAGTGATCAAGCACCAGGACCCGACTTGGAATAGTCGAGTACCTGGGGCACTAACCTCGATCTTCTAAATAAGGCAAGCCCCGGAGCATTCCTCCTAAGTTTGCAAATGTTTTACTTTGCGTCCTTTTATTCCTTATGATGCATTAAGTTTATAGGTGTTGCTTGAAAACGTAGTTGCATCAGGACTACCTTGCCACCAGAAATATCCCACTTTTTACGTACAGGAATCGACTACATGCTTAGGCCTACTACTTAAACGGTAGAAGCCGAGTGATCGACTCTCGCTCATGAGGTAGGTGTTACTACCCCTTGGGATTGAGATTGGTGAATTGTTGGATATGAACATAACCATGTGGCCATGATAAATCACCTTTAATATACTATGGCACACGAGCGTCCTCGGATCATTTTGAACAAGTGCCTCACGTATAGCTGGGATGGCCTGAGTGCCTACCGCGAAGCCTAGAATCTACTTGGGCCGGGTTTCAACTTCTAGGTATCCATGCTGGCGATGGTTGGGGAGTAACAAGGGCCCGTTGTAAGTCCACTACCAGGAGGTGCATTCCAAGTCTATGAGTTCGCGAGTGTTCCATGTCTATGAGGCAAGCCCCGGAGCATTTCTCCTATGTTTGCAAATATAACTTGCGACATAAATTTAGTTATTACAAACCAAGTTCTCAACATAGTGCGGAAGCCAAATAGATTAACATGTTCTCAAACACACCCCAAATGTTTTTAGAAACATAGTGCCATGTCCTTCATCATACTCCACAAAAGAAAGGCATGCGACAACTGGAATGATCGTGCCCACGCTCTACTCATCTCCGACGGCAGGATGGAGACAGGTCGGGCAATAGCCATAGAACATTTCTCCATCTGCAACAACAATTGGGAATTGCACCCTGAGTACATTGTACTCAGCAAGACTTAACCGTCTAAAGAAAATAAAGATACTTTGGTGGATGCCAGGCTGTATGTGGGTTTGCTGACTCATTTATTTGCCAAAAGATGAGCTTTTAAATCTTCATTTAGTGATAAAGGACTCTCTAGCTTATCTCATTAAGTAGTTACCTACCATGCTAAGTTAGCATCCTGCACTAGTCATCATTTTAGTGGAAGCAATCAATCTATTATCCAACACCGCTTTGATTGAAAAAATCATTAAACCATCATTTGAAGAACATAACCAACTCGCATTTCAAATCTTATTTGCGGCACCGTAACTGCTCAGTCAAGTTAGTCACTATCCAGGACCGATGGCGATTATAATCGATTGCAAACGAGCTGGCGGGTATTCCATCACACAAACCACACTCACTGGCCAGAGTGAGTGACGGTCACCATTGATCTACTCGGGAAACGCGGGATCAACAACTCACCACCACGACCAAGGAAACTCCCTACCCACGGTAAGCGTGCGCCCATCAAATGACACTGCCCCATCTTAAGGACTCACAAACTGGGCCCTTGTTTACTTTCCACCCATCGCCAGCGTGGATACCTGGAAGTTGAAACCCGGCCCAAGTAGAATGCAAGGCTTCGCGGTTGGGCACTCCGGCCCTTCCAGCTATATGTGACGCACTGTTTAAAATGATCCGAGGACGCTCATGTGCCATGATATATTAGAGGTGATTTCATCATGGCCACATGGTTATGTTCTACAACCTACCAACATCATCATCAATCCAGGGGTAGTAACACCTACCATTCGCGAGTGATGGTCGATCACTCGGCTTCTACCGACTAGTTAGCAAGCTAAGCATTATCGAAACCTTAACCTAATAATAGGATATTTATGGTAGCAGGGTAGTCCTAGTGCATCTCTATGGTTCCATATCAACGCCTAATACGTAATGCAGCATAATAAATAGAGGACTCAATTTTGAAAACATTGCATAAAAATAGGAGGATGCACCGGGGCTTGCCTTTGACAAACGAGCTGGGCACGTGGTTAGGACAGTCAGGAAGGTCAGCTTCTGGAACCTCCTCCTTGGCTACCTCCTGCAGCTCGGGCTCCTGAGGCTCCTCCACGTCCTGCTCCTCGTGCTGCGGGTTGTTGCCTAGCGATCCTGTATGGTGCAAATGCCGAAAGTAAATACAGGTGTTGCGGTAAGGATGATGTAATGATGTCATGATCAAGTATACAACAGCAATATATCAC
The DNA here is from genome assembly GCA_018135685.1 of Themeda triandra. Lineage (NCBI taxonomy): Eukaryota > Viridiplantae > Streptophyta > Magnoliopsida > Poales > Poaceae > Themeda > Themeda triandra. The sequence goes on along the minus strand of JAENPR010001132.1, from coordinate 76,393 downwards.
ATTCAAGCTAGGTGCAACATCTTTCAAGCAACAAGTATGATAACCCGCAAGAAGTGTCTAGGTTATAACAGCAAGTCCTATCTGGACAGCACAGAAAAATCTATAAAAATTACAGTAGTTAAAACATGTCATTACTAGCCTACCACAGAAAATTCAGCTCAAAACAGTGAGTGCATTGGTCTACACAAAATTCACAAGACAGCACTAAACAGAGCTCCTGAAAATACTTTGTACTACCAAATTATTCCAAATTAGAAACCAGTGACATGTAGGCCTAAAGCATGAACTAAAAACCGGGTATACCAAATTTCATAAGCATTGGACTAAGCATGAATTAATTATGAATTTGTTAAGCATGGTGACAATCATGGCACTTGAACTACAACTCTAAAATTTACCACATAATAGTACCATGTAATAGCTCATACCATATAATAGTACCATGTTAGTACCATGTTAGGCGGTTCGGGCCCAGCCAAAGGCGGTTTGTCCTCTTTCCATGTGGAGAAGGCGGTCCCGCTGGTGCTTTTGACGATAGTACCCCCGAACCGCCTTCCACGCCCTATAAAAGAGGAGGAGAGCCTCCCACCTTCCACACACCTCATTTGGAGCCTCCTCTCCACCTCCTCTCTTGTAGTACTTAGCCTTAGTAGTAGTTTAGTATTAGTAGTACCTTGGAGTAAGGTAAAGCTACTTGGAGAGCTTATCTCCATGGAAGAGAGATCAAGTCTTGGTAAGATTACTATGGAGAGTTCTTCCATATTCAAGTTCTCCTATCTTTTATATTGCATTGCATATGAACTAGAGTATAGTTGTTATCATGTTATGATCTTGATATATGAACTAGCATATAGTCCAAATATCATAATCTTAACATGTGCAACTTTATGCTCAATCATTCATGCAACACATTTATATGACGGAGTAGAGATGACGGTTCATTGTACTTTCGGGTTTGCCTATGTCTAGCTCGTCCATCCGTAGGGTGGGAGTCCATGGGGTCATAGGTAGTTCCTTAGTATGCGGACGTGGTGTCCGGATGTGAGGGGACCTTCGGATATGTCGGCATGCCACGGTTGAGGTGGTAGGCGGCGGGTGGTGGCGGCCAACATCCGTCCTTTGTAATCCCCACATTTGCATGTTGAGTAGGAGTTCGTAAATGCCGCCATCGGCGCGGACCCGGTTGCCGCGGCCTCCCCTTGTCTATCTCATGCTCAACTCTAATTACGGTCATATATGTTGTGTGATCATTGACTGGTTCTTTGCACGGCTATATTAGAATGCCTGCTCCACTTAGGAATATTCTTTCATTCCTTGTTTTCCGTTTATCCTTAAGGTTGGCCCTAGTGTGTGTCGCACTATCACAAACTATCATGTTTTGCCCCTGTATCGAGTAGTGGTCTATCTTACATCCTTGTTCCTACTATAGACTCTTACATCATGCCTTCCTACGGGAAATTATAAATGAACGATACCCGAATACTCCGGGTGAAGTGCTACAACGATAATTCCGTGCGCTTGCGGATTCGGTCGTAAACAAACAACTATCGTTGAGGTATTTCTTGGCGACGTTGCTAATTCTAGTAGCGACGCTAAGAAATGCCAACAAGCATTTACGCGCCGTTGCGGGGAAGGCATTGGTTAAAATAATCTTGTAGAACATCGATTATGATAGCCATGGCACATGTAGGGATTGTTATGTTTGTTTCCATCCTCTTGTTTTGGATGAAAACAAGATAGTGCTTGGAAGTCTTGCCAACAGTTTATAAATGTTGAGCTCTTGGGAGTCTTGTCAATGGACTATAAATATTGAACCCTTGCTGAAGGTAAATCAGCGGTTATCCTTTTTATATAAAAAATAGCTTTTATAAAATGTTTTTTTTTAAAAAAAGCTTATAATTTTTTTAAAGAATTGTTTTTAATAAATGATGTTTTGTTTGCAAAAGTTTTGCATGAAGCATGTTTTGGTTTGAAGTATGATTCATGCATGATCATATCTTCATGGGTATTTTAATTTAAGCATGGAGTTTAGATTAAATTGCCTACTTTGATTGAACGACATGTTTAATCACTATTTTGAAACGGCCGCATGTGATCTTTTGTTAATAAAACTAAGTCAAAAAATCTTCTTTTTGGGACAAGTGCTTTAGCCATGATTGAAGCCAACCATAGCTTCGGCTATAAACTTTATCCCAACTTTGGCGGTCAAGCTTATGACCATAAAGTAAGCACCGGAGATACCCCGGATTATCATAAAAAAAATCTCTTTTCTCTTACCAATAAGGCAAGGCAATGTTTTCAAGTTAGTATGCACCTTCGGGTATTCTTGGTCACTAACCATTTCAGGTGGAGACTAAGAAGAACAGGGGACGTACGGTACGTGGCTACACAAGAGTCACATCAGATAAAAGCTTTGATGCCTTTGGTGATCCAGTCTCTCCACACTTGACTTTCACACAAAAATCTAAGTGTAGCGGAGGATGACGAAAGTCTCACCATAAGGCCATCTTAATTAAAAAGAAAAAAAGAAGAAAGGGAGATGTTGGCTCTACCTTGCTTGAAAAAAAAAATGAAAAAAAGGAGACAGAAAAAAAAGAGCGTTGAAAAAAAGAGTGAAAAAAATGAAAAAAAGATGTTAAAAAAAAGAAAAAAATATTGGAGGAGAGGGAAGGAGCGGGCGGCCCGATATACCGAAGTGTTGCCCGACTTCACCCAACATCGCTTTAACAAGAAGGGGCCACCTCCAAGCCTTTGCTACAACTATCAAGACCCATGACCCAAACACATTGAGCTATGAGTGGGCTGGTCTTGAGGTTCACCGAAAAAGCCATCATACAAACCGCAAAGCAACAACTTCATTACATCCATAATGTTGCCGGTAAACAAATCTCGGGTATGCGAGGTAATGTTCACCAACTCATTTACTTACTTTTGTCTCCATAGAAATAAAAATCTTGCTTCCTTTGTTTATGGTTATACTTCGTTTGGGTGCATTCTAATTAAATGCATCCGTAGGCCATTTTGATTTAAGCATGGTGCTTAGATTAAAATAGCCTTCTTTAATCAAATTTTGACTAGGTGTTGAAATTGGATTAATGAACTTGGAGTTGTTATCATAAGCAATATAAGTAACTCATGTTGGAGACAAAACAAGGCATGATCTTTTTAGCCTTGTTTGAGTTTGAATAAAAGTTGGTCGAACATTCTTTCAAAAAAAAAAAACTTTGGCTATTTTGTTCACCTGTGCATCACCTCATCTCTGTTGACGAATCTTATCTATATCTTTTCATGCCTCCAATTCTTATGTTGTATGTTTTGGTTTGGAAGTGTTGGTTATGCATCTCGTTAAATTAAGCATCTTTGCTTAGTTTGAAGTTCGATGTAAAATCATGCTTTCATAGGCTCTTTAATTTAAAGCTTTATGCTTAGATTAAACATGCCTACCTAGATCACACTAGACATGGTGTCTAGTTTGATTTTTGAACCAAAGCTATTAGTATAGATTTTTGGTGGATCATATGGACTAACCCCCTGCAGGATTTATCAATTTCATGGGGTAGTCTTGAAGATGACAACAGAGATGATCTTTTGTTTGGTGAACCCACAAAAAAAAGTCATAACATAATAATAAAAATAAAATAAACCTTTCAACCCCAAGTGTCTTGTCCTGTTATCTCGATGTCACCACAAGACAAGCTTGGGGGAGAGGATCTTCCTAGCATGCTCAAATGAGGGCCATGAACCGAGAATCAGGCCATAGCATGCACCAGCTAGCGGCATTCCAGGCTAATGGTAAGTAAAGAGCTAGCTTGGGGGAGGACCCCCACATGAGTGATATGCACACGCCATCGTTAACTCAAGAAGCACCCACACAAGTGTACAAAGGGCCAATTACACGCAACCGAGCAAAGCAACTTCAACAAGAGGTGCACGCTTTCCTCTCGAGTTTCATTCTAATATTAATGAGAATTATATACTGCCTAAATCGTGTACTCTAATGCTACTTAGGTTTACACAAGAGGAGACACCATTCGGCTACAAGAAGGACGCAAAGGCGCAACGCACCATGGACACGAAGGTTGTTGTCCAAGAAAAGAAGCGTGACAAGTCCAGAACCAGCCGTGCACCGTAGAAGCACCAAATCTTCGTGCAAAACTGTACCATCTCAAGAGGAGACGTGGGCCATGGTATACATGGTTGGAAAGCACGTCAAGTCTAGTTTCCAACGCAACAAACGGAACGTCTTTTGGAGTTCCGAGGAGAAAGTTATGACCACCTTACCGAAGACGCACGAGAAGGCCGAAGACGCGCGGAAATGGATTTCCACCTCGAGAATGCTCCAGCCAGTTGGCCTTCCACCTCCTCACGAGGCCCCTTCGGTTTAGATCTATCTTAGAGACTTGTTACTACTATAAATATTCCCTCTATGCTCCTAGAAACCAACTTTGGATGATATGAAAACCTGATATGGTATATTGCAGTAGATCTGCGTGAGTGTATCCTTACACACCTTGTTCTTGCGAGTTCTACTTGGGCTTGTGAGAGATCTCTCTGAGGTCCCCTACTTCGTGCTCTACGGCTTCCGTTCGGCTGCGCCGTATTGTGTGGATTAGTCTCCGGTTGTGGTTCTGCGATCGCTCGGGAGATCGAATCGAGATCCTCAAGGTTTCGGTTCCTTTCTCCCAGTCCGCTTGGTCACATCCAACCTTGGCAGGTATAAAGCTTCATCCGGATCGTGGTTCTTCGATCATACGGAGATTGCATCGCCTTCTCCCTATCCGTCGGGTCGCATCCAACCTTTGCCAGGTATAAAGCTAGTTATCCCCGCTGTTCGCAGCAAGTTATCCTTTTGTTTGTGAACCTACTATCGTGAAGATCGGGCCATCCTTGTGCCGGTTCAGATCGGTACTTATCATGTGGTAATCAGAGCTATTGTTGTCACGGTAGGTTTTGTTATCATCCACCATATATATTTGTGTTTGTTCATGTCCTATAGTCCACTAAAAACTATAAAAAATCCTATAGCCATTTGGTGGTACTGTGCTTTGTGTTCATCTCATTCATCTTGTTGCTAGTCACCATCGTTGTTCTTCCATCGTACTTTATTATTTGTTATTCGCACCCCCCATATGTTATCTTGTGTTTGCTGAAAAAAAATCAAAAAAAAGAGACAAAAAAAGCGTGAAAAAAGAAAAGAGAAGTGAAAGGATTTGTGTTGCGGAAAGTAAAGATCCAAGTTTCATATCTGAAAATTCAGATTTGTGGTGCACTGGACAGCAACATTTCATATCTTATTTGAACGGGTTGTCACACTTTGTTACAGTACCATAGCCCTCCTTGACAGCCACCTATAGCTCCACAAAATACCGGAACAGGATCTCTCGTTTTGTATCATTTTAATCGCAGCCGGGTTACTACCACATCTTTCTTTTAGCACACTCACGGTCCTTGAGAACGCGTAAGAACAGTGGTGAGTAAGAGGTGAGGTTGTGTGATTTCACAAATATTTCCTATTCCACTATATTTTGTTTAGAGCTAACATGGCAGATTCTAATTCGAGCATTCATGGTGGTCGTCGTGGAGAAGAAGAGCCCCTGTTGCACGGGCTGAGTTGCGCCACATGGCCGACTCACTGTTGGAGGCCATGGGCAGGATGCTTGATGAGCGCTTGCCTCGCACACGGCGGAGGGTTCCTCGACATCAACATGAGGAATCTGGTGGTGAGAATTCTGATGCGGGGGCATGGCAATCATGACCGTTTCAGAGATGGTCGTGGTGGTGATAGGCGGGCTGGTCATCCAGGCCGCAATGGAGGACATGCTCACGGGCGTGGCCGTGGCCACCGTGTGCGTTTTGAAGATGAAGAATTTGATGACTTTGATGAAGAAGAAGGGTTTGATGATAATGAAAATCCTTTTGCTAACGATGGGCTGTTTGGACGGCGCCGGATCATCGGCGGCGTGCTGAAAATGGAGATAGAGAGCATCATTATGGTCGTCGTAATAGAGATGACCCGGATAATATTGCTCGTGTCAAGTTGAGAATTCCAAAATTTACTGGAAAGGAAGATGCTGATGCGTATCTTGAATGGGCTGAGCAGTGCGATCAAATTTTTAGAGTGCATAATCTTTTCGATCGAGGCATGTGAATCTTGCTTCAGTTGAGTTCTCCGGCTATGCTCTCACTTGGTGGAACCAAGTCCAAGAGAATCAAGTTGAGTTGGGACGTGATTATATCAGCACTTGGGAAGAGATGAAGAGAGTGATGAGGAGGCGGTTTGTACCCTCAAGTTTTCAGCGTGATCTTCGCAATAGGCTGCAAGCGTTGAAGCAAGGAAAGAGGTCGGTTGATGAATATTATAAGGAGATGGAACTGCTGTTAGTGCGGGCTGAAATTAGAGAAGATGCGGAGTCTAAAATGGCAAGATTTTTGGGTGGTCTCAATGAAGAAATTTCTGATTTTGTTGAGATGTTTCCGTATCATACTTTGCAAGATCTTGTTGATCAAGCTAAGCGCACCGAGAGAAAAATTCAGCAAGAGAAACGTGGAAGATCTTATGGCAGTTCTTCCATAGCAGCCCCATGGCGCAAGCAGCAGCCCAGTACTTCTTTTATTGGGGGTCGATCCCAAGGAGCTTCAGCTATGCCCTCTACATCCAATGCTCCCTCGAAGATGGCGGTTTCTAGTGCATCATCTCCTGCAAATCAGCAGCGACCTGCTGCAAGTGCAGCAGCCCCAAGTGGTGTTTCAGCTACTGCATCCTCTACACGGAGTAGAGAAATTGTGTGCTTCAAGTGCCATGGTCGTGGGCATGTAGCAGCCCAATGTTCCAGTAGGAGGACCATGATTGTGAATGAGAATGGTGATTGGGAATCTGAAAGTGATCCCGAGGATGAAGGTCCAAGATATGATGAAGAGCCTGAAAGTGTTGAGAGTGAGATACAACCTGATGAGGGTGATAATAATTGCTTTATTTCCCTTCGCGTGCTGAATGTTTCTGCTATAAAAGAAGAGAATGAGCAGCGGCACAATCTTTTCCATACAAGAGGCATGAGAGAAGGAGATGAATGGAAAACAGCCTTCAAAACCAAGTTTGGGCTGTATGAATGGTTGGTAATGCCTTTCGGTTTGACCAATGCACCTAGCACCTTTATGAGATTGATGAATCATGTGCTTCGATCTTTCATTGGCAAATTTGTTGTTGTCTACTTTGATGACATCTTGATTTACAGCAAGTCTCTTGATGAACATATTGAACATATAAAATGTGTGCTTGCTGCTTTGAGGAAGGAATGCTTGTATGCTAACCTTGCCAAGTGCACCTTTTGCACCGACAAGGTAGTGTTTCTTGGCTTTGTTGTTTCAGGTGATGGTGTGGAGGTTGATGAGGAGAAGATCAAGGCTGTTCGTGAATGGCAGACCCTACAAAATGTGAGTCAAGTGCGAAGCTTCCTCGGTCTTGCTGGTTTCTATCGGCGATTTGTGAAAGATTTCAGCACCATTGCTGCTCCAATCAATGAGTTGACAAAGAAGGAAGTACCCTTCCATTGGGGTGAAGCACAAGACAAGGCATTTGAAGAGTTGAAAAAGAAGTTGACCACAGCTCCACTCCTTGCACTCCTAGATTTTGGTAAGACCTTTCAAATTGAATGTGATGCAAGTGGTATAGGAATTGGTGGCGTGCTCATGCAAGAAGGAAGGCCTATTGCATACTTTAGTGAAAAGCTAAGTGGTCCAACTCTGAATTATTCAGTTTATGACAAAGAATTATATGCTCTTGTTAGGAGTTTGGAAACATGGCAACATTACCTTTTGCCTAAAGAATTTGTGATACATTCAGACCATGAATCTTTAAAACATCTTAAAAGTCAACTAAAATTGAATCGAAGACATGCAAAATGGAGTGAATTCATTGAGTCTTTTCCTTACATTGTGAAGTACAAGAAAGGGAAGGATAATGTTGTAGCTGATGCTTTGTCCCGACGTCATACTTTGCTCTCACAACTTGATGCTAAAATTCTTGGGTTAGAAAGTATAAAAGATTTATATGCTGTTGATCCGTATTTTGCTGAACCATTTTCCAAGTGTTGTGATGGCAAGGGATGGGAAAAATTTCATTTGCATGATGGATTCTTATTTCGAGCTAATAAACTTTGCATTCCATTGTTCTCGTTCGTATTTTGCTTGTACAGAAGCTCATGCAGGAGGACTTATGGGACATTTTGGTGCCAAGAAAACAGAGCAAGTACTCGCTGATCACTTCTTTTGGCCAAAGATGAGAAGAGATGTGGAGAGGCATGTTCTTCGCTGCATAACCTGCCACAAAGCTAAGTCACGCTTGAACCCTCATGGTTTATATACTCCTCTACCTATCCCTAATGCTCCATGGGAAGACATCTCTATGGATTTTGTTCTTGGTTTACCTCGAACCAAGAGGGGGAGGGATTCAATCTTTGTTGTGGTTGATCGTTTTAGTAAAATGGCATACTTCATTCCCTGTCATAAGAGCGACGATGCTTCACACATTGCTGAATTGTTTTTCAGGGAAATTGTGCGTCTACATGGAGTGCCACGTACCATCGTGTCTGATCGTGACACCAAGTTTTTGAGCTACTTTTGGAAGACTTTGTGGGGTAAACTTGGAACGAGATTGTTGTTCTCTACAACATGTCATCCTCAAACTGATGGGCAAACTGAAGTTGTGAACCGCACACTCTCAACCTTGCTGCGAGCTGTCCTAAAGAAGAATCTGAAATTGTGGGAAGAAAGCTTGCCTCATGTGGAATTTGCATACAACAGGGCGGTACACTCGACCACAAAATTTTGTCCATTTGAAATTGTCTATGGTTTCAAACCTACTGCTCCCATCGATCTTTTGCCTTTGCCTATGCAGGAACGAGTGAACTTTGATGCAAGCAAGCGAGCTGAGTTTGTCAAGAACCTTCATGATCGAGCAAGAGCGAACATTGAGAAGATGACCAAGCAAGACGAGAAGAATGCCAACAAAGGACGCAAGAAGATGTTGTTCGAACCCGGAGACTTGGTGTGGGTACATCTGCGCAAGGATCGCTTCCCAGAACAACGCAAGAGCAAGTTGCAGCCCCGAGCTGATGGACCATTCAAAGTGCTTCGCAAGATTAATGACAATGCATATGAAATTGATCTCCCAAGTACTTATGGCGTGAGTACAAGCTTTAACGTCGCTGATCTGTCCCCTTACATTGGGATGGAAGAAGAGTCGAGGACGACTCCTTTTCAAGAGGGGGAGGATGATATGCACACGCCATCGTTAACTCAAGAAGCACCCACACAAGTGTACAAAGGGCCAATTACACGCAACCGAGCAAAGCAACTTCAACAAGAGGTGCACGCTTTCCTCTCGAGTTTCATTCTAATATTAATGAGAATTATATACTGCCTAAATCGTGTACTCTAATGCTACTTAGGTTTACACAAGAGGAGACACCATTCGGCTACAAGAAGGACGCAAAGGCGCAACGCACCATGGACACGAAGGTTGTTGTCCAAGAAAAAAAGCGTGACAAGTCCAGAACCAGCCATGCACCGTAGAAGCACCAAATCTTCGTGCAAAACTGTACCATCTCAAGAGGAGACGTGGGCCATGGTATACATGGTTGGAAAGCACGTCAAGTCTAGTTTCCAACGCAACAAACGGAACGTCTTTTGGAGTTCCGAGGAGAAAGTTATGACCACTTTACCGAAGACTGCACGAGAAGGCGGAAGACGCGCGGAAATGGATTTCCACCTCGAGAATGCTCCAGCCAGGTTGGCCTTCCACCTCCTCACGAGGCCCCTTCGGTTTAGATCTATCTTAGAGACTTGTTACTACTATAAATATTCCCTCTATGCTCCTAGAAACCAACTTTGGATGATATGAAAACCTGATATGGTATATTGCAGTAGATCTGCGTGAGTGTATCCTTACACACCTTGTTCTTGCGAGTTCTACTTGGGCTTGTGAGAGATCTCTCGAGGTCCCCTACTTCGTGCTCTACGGCTTCCGTTCGGCTGCGCCGTATTGTGTGGATTAGTCTCCGGTTGTGGTTCTGCGATCGCTCAGAGATCGAATCGAGATCCTCAAGGTTTCGGTTCCTTTCTCCCAGTCCGCTTGGTCACATCCAACCTTGGCAGGTATAAAGCTTCATCCGGATCGTGGTTCTTCGATCATACGGAGATTGCATCGCCTTCTCCCTATCCGTCGGGTCGCATCCAACCTTTGCCAGGTATAAAGCTAGTTATCCCCGCTGTTCGCAGCAAGTTATCCTTTTGTTTGTGAACCTACTGTCGTGAAGATCGGGCCATCCTTGTGCCGGTTTAGATCGGTACTTATCAATGAGGTACCTGCATTGCATATTTAAATTCCCGCAATCTTATTTTCTTTTTTTTAGCATGTTTAAATTCAAGTTTCTTATCTTGCATTGAAAATCAAAAAAATAAAAAGAAATAATTCCACTCTATATGTGTGCCATGAAATGTTTAGTTCTACCCATGTTGATATGATGAATAGTTGCTCTGTTTTATGTCTCTCTTGTACTTGATTTAAAATGGAGTTTTCTCTAATATTTGGGTTTATCGGCTTTACATTATCATGCTCTAGAAACTTGATTTAGTGGGTTGCATACAATTACTCTCATCTAGGTTATTGCGTGATATGATATAGTGACTTAGACCACAGCAATGAAACGTCCCTTTGAAAAAACCTGATGTCCGGAGTCTTTGTTTCAAAAATTTTCAAAAACAATAGTTCCTCAGTGATCGCAAAATACCCACCAGAGCCATATGATTTATCTGTAAAATAAGAACCTTCATACGCTTCTTGTTCGTACATTGAGTTCGGTCGAATTGTTACCGACATGAGATTATGACTCTACACCCATGATTGAGATTCACTTGCACCCACCAAATAAACGCCAACTCTTACACTGAGAATTGCGCACAACATGCACCCTTCACCATCCGCCGACTCTTACACTGAGAGTTGCGCACCATTTTTTCCACCAAATAAAAATGCCGACCCTTACCCTGAGGATCGCGCACCCCTCTCGTATAGTTTGCAAAATTCTCCATGCATTGTTCATCATGACATCTCTATCCACCTCATCCTATCCATCAATAAAGTTTTGGGCTATGTTCTTAGTCAGAAAAAAAGTGAGAGAAAAGAAAGAGAGGAAAAGAAAAAAAAAAGGGAAGAGAGATTTTTATAGTTAGAAGATTTATCACTCTTATAGGCAAACGGGAAAAGTCTTAGATCCCGTTCAAAAAAAATATATATATATGAGAGAATAAATCTAGTTGTTGTTTGATAGCCCATCATTTCTTCATCTCATTCATCAATAAAAGAAAGTATGTCATGATGCATGGAGACCCAAAAATACCACAAAAATTAGGAATCATCTTTCATTCCATCCACACACTTGCACATCTCAATCAAGGTGTATAACTTAATCTCCGTAAGGTTCAGTCCTTGACCTTACAACATATGTGATACAAGTATGCCCACTTACATACCTACCCAAAACTCCACTCTCAGCTTTAGTGGTAGGAAGAAGGCAAAAATTTGAAAATGCCTTTGGTGAGGTTACTATACACTTTTGAGTGATCGAGTGGGTCATTTGAGGAACTTGGTTTGTTTATAAAAACTTACAAAACCTCTGGACTGAAAGTTGATCTTGGGACGAATGAAAAGCACCGGTCTTTGAAACTATTCTATTTTGCAATCGCCCAAGACTTGAGACAATTAGAAGCCCCACTTCATCAGGAATCATAGAGAGATACAATTGCCAATTTATCCAAATAGCAGTAGAACGCTCTCTTTTAGCTTGTACACTTGAGATATAATCGGCATCGTAGCAACCCCTGATCAACAACCCAAAGCAAAGACTTGCTCGGGACGAGCAAGAAAGCTTGGGGGATCTTGTTGGCGGTCCTTAACTCAGATTTCTACCCGCCAACTATAGGTCATTATGGGGGAAATAAATATTTTATTTCACATATATCTTTACTATTGACCTAGTTCCACATGTACTTGGAAGTTGTAACACTTTGCGAATATACACCATGTGCAAGGATTTTATAAATAAAAGTACGCTTTTCGGAAAGCGTAAAAGGCCAAGAGAAACAAGGGCCAGCCACCTGGGGTCAAGATGGGCCAAAAGCACCACCACCACAGCGGCCCAGGAGTTGACCCGGGCCCACACGCCAAAGGGCGGCGCGGGGCGGCGTCACCCAGGCACGGGCGCGCCTGGGGCGCGCGCGCCCATCTGGCTGTCGTTTGGGCCCGGCCAAAGGTGGTTCATTCCTTCCATCCAGGGAGGCGCATCCCCGTGGGTGCTTCTTATCAGAGTGCCGGAGATCCAAATATGGCTGCAAGTATCCAAGATGAATCCATAAGGTGAAGGACCAAAGTCTAGACCAATTCTATCTTGGGCTACTCGACCATGTCTCAGTAAATTGGACGCCACGGATGCATCCGGACTCCAATTTGGGCAAATGACCAGCCGATTCGAAGCCAGCTGAAAGGCCCACGCACTGGTGGCGAAAGCAGAGGCCCATCGGGCCCACAATGGGCGCAGGCGCGCCCAAGGCGCGAGCGCGCCTGTCCTGAGGCGGTTCGGGCCCAGCCAAAGGCGGTTTGTCCTCTTTCCATGTGGAGAAGGCGGTCCCGCTGGTGCTTTTGACGATAGTACCCCCGAACCGCCTTACATGCCCTATAAAAGAGGAGGAGAGCCTCCCACCTTCCACACACCTCATTTGGAGCCTCCTTTCCACCTCCTCTCTTGTAGTACTTAGCCTTAGTAGTAGTTTAGTATTAGTAGTACCTTGGAGTAAGGTAAAGCTACTTGGAGAGCTTGTCTCCATGGAAGAGAGATCAAGTCTTGGTAAGATTACTATGAAGAGTTCTTCCATATTCAAGTTCTCCTATCTTTTATATTGCATTGCATATGAACTAGAGTATAGTTGTTATCATGTTATGATCTTGATATATGAACTAGCATATAGTCCAAATATCATAATCTTAACATGTGCAACTTTATGCTCAATCATTCATGCAACACATTTATATGACGGAGTAGAGATGACGGTTCGTTGTACTTTCGGGTTTGCCTATGTCTAGCTCGTCCATCCGTAGGGTGGGAGTCCATGGGGTCATAGGTAGTTCCTTAGTATGCGGACGTGGTGTCCGGATGCGAGGGGACCTTCGGATATGTCGGCATGCCACGGTTGAGGTGGTAGGCGGCAGGTGGTGACAGCCCTGTCCGTCCTTTGTAATCCCCCACGTTCGCATGTTGAGTAGGAGTTCGTAAATGTCGCCATCGACTGGCAGACCAGTTGCCGCGGTCTCGCTGTCTATCTCATGCTCAACTCTAATTACAGTCATATATGTTGTGTGATCATTGACTGGTTCTTTGCACGGCTATATTAGAATGCCTGCTCCACTTAGGAATATTCTTTCATTCCTTGTTTTCCGTTTATCCTTAAGGTTGGCCCTAGTGTGTGTCGCACTATCACAAACTATCATGTTTTGCCCCTGTATCGAGTAGTGGTCTATCTTACATCCTTGTTCCTACTATAGACTCTTACATCATGCCTTCCTACGGGAAATTATAAATGAACGATACCCGAATACTCCCGGGTGAAGTGCTACAACGATAATTCCGTGCGCTTGCGGATTCAGTCTATAAACAAACAGAACTATCATTGAGGTATTTCTTGGCGACGTTGCTAATTCTAGTAGCGACGCTAAGAAATGCCAACAAGCATTTCTGGCGCCGTTGCCGGGGAAGGCATTGGTTAAAAGAATCTTGTAGAACATCGATTATGATAGCCATGGCTCAGCGAGGGTGGAGCGGAGGGTGGTGAGCACGATGATGCCCTCAGCTTTGAAAATGGCCGGCTGATTCGAGCTCTAGGCGGCGGTGAACTCGGCGGCGGCCATGGCGAACCAGAGGAGGAAGAAAGAGGGAGGAAGGAGGAAGAGTGAGTGGGCGACAGGGGATTGAAGGCGGACGGGACGGGACCCTGTCCCCTTTCCATTTTGGGCAGACGGCCATGTGAGGGAGGAGGCGAGGCTGGCGGCTCGCGCCGCGTGGCGGCCGTCGACTCCGACGGGCGGCCGCTGACGTGTGGGTCCGAGCGCCGTGGCGACGACAGCTGGACGCGCGGGTGGCGGTGTGGCCCGGCCTGTGGCGCGCCGCAGCCGATCCCGGCGGCCACACAGCGAGCACGGGCGGGCGCCGGCGTACAGACGCCGCGTGGCGAGCGTCGGCCCGAACACCGTCGCCGCGAGGTAGGAGAAGCTGGAGGGAGCCGCTGACAGGTTAAACCCCCTCTCAAATTCAAACTGAAATTTTAAACCCTCATATCTCCTAAACCAATTCGAATTAGGAAAAACTTTCAACATGAAAGTTTCTCAAAATTTCAAGATGAAAAACTTTCCCAACTACAACTTTTGCTAATTCGGCTTGGTTTGGGAGATTCAAAAATCAGTTTGAAATAGACTTTTAAAACTAATATTTTTAAAACCCCTTTTGCACTGTTTTGCCCAAAATGAAGCCCTAAAACACATTTTCATAAATTGGTCCCAAAAGGAAAGTTTCTTGAAATATTTTTCTGCCTAAATCATCCCAAAGAACCAAATTCAAATGAGCAACCTATCTAGCACTTTGGAATAGATTTGCTTGCACACTTTAAGCCAATAATCACCCTAAGCATAAATTAATTGTAACTAATCAAACCAAAACATTCCCTAGGCTAACAATCACATGATGATGTGCTTATGCAAATGATGACATGATTAGTGTAGTTTAATTAGTGCTTAACACTGGAGGTGTTACAGCCCTACCCCCCTTAAAAGAAATCTCGTCCCGAGATTTGCACGTACTAACCATTTCTGATGGAACATAGGGTAGGCTTCTTTGAGGTAATCTTCGGTCTCCCAGGTGGCATCACCGTCGTCATGATGACTCCAACAAACCTTGTATGTGGTAATAGCACGGTTTCGAGTTACCCTTTCATTCACATCCAGAAGCTTGACTGGTTCCTCTTCATAGGTGAGATCTGACTGCAACTTTATGTCGGTGATCTTGACTTGTTCTTCCGGAACTTGGATACATCGCTTGAGTTGAGACACATGGAAGACCGGGAAGACTGTTCCCAATTGGACCGGCAATTCTAATTGGTATACATACCGAGGTGCTAACTTCTGCTTAACCCCAAAGCGTTTTACTTTCTTCATTGGGGACACTTTGAGATACACAAAGTCCCCCACATTATAGGTTTCAGATCTCCGCTTCTGATCCGCATAGATTTTCTGTCTCGACTGTGCCGCTGCCATATGCCTTCTAATAATTTGAACTGTTTCAGCAGCCTCTTGAATAAAATCTACCCCATAGTACCTTCTGTCTCCAGTTTCCACCCAACTCAACGGTGTTCGGCAACTTTTGCCATACAATGCCTCAAATGGTGCCATTTTGATACTCTCTTGGTACCCATTGTTATATGCAAATTCTGCTAATGGTAACCACTTTTCCCATGAACCCTTGAAAGATAACACACAAGCTCACAGCAAGTCTTCAAGTATTTGATTCACACATTCAGTTTGTCCAGAGGTCTGCGGATGATAAGCAGAACTATGGACTAACTCAGTACCTAACTCTTTCTGCATTTGTCCCCAAAAATGAGACATAAACTGCGTTCCCCTGTCAGATACTATCTTCTTTGGTATGCCATGCAATCTAACAATTTCCTTGATGTACACATCAGCATATTGCGGAGCCCTCATGGTGGTATTGACCGGTATAAAGTGCGTTGACTTGGTGAGACGGTCAACAATCACCCATATAGAATCATGGCCCTTTGATGATGTGGGCAATCCAGTGATGAAATCCATGCTGATTTCTTCCCATTTCCACTCTGGTACAGACAACGGATGTAAGAGACCACTTGGTTTCAGATGCACAGCTTTAACTCTACAACACACATCACATTTTGCCACGTATTCAGCTATTTCTCTCTTCATATGAGGCCACCAATACCTAGTCTTCAAACTGTGAAACATCTTTCTACTGCCAGGGTGTATGGTCAACTTGGATAGGTGTGCTTCATCCATGATAAGCTTTCTGATCTCAGAATTTCGTGGTACGACCAAACGGTTATCGAACCACAAAACTCCATGGTTATCAACGGTAAGCCTTTGAGATGGTTGAGTTTCTAGCTTCTTCTTAAATGTCTCCATCATGCTATCAGTTTTCTGACCCTCTTTGATCTTGCTTTCAATTTCACAGCTTAACTGAATGTTCTTCGCAATGACTGGATGCATAAAGTCGAAATTGTCGTGAAGCAAAGGTCGCAAAGGCTCGACAATGTGACTTCCGGCTTAACGCATCCGCCACCACATTCGCTTTACCAGGATGGTACTGCAGCTTAAGATTGTAATCTTTTATCAGTTCTAATTAAGTTACTCACGACGACTAGAGCCTAAGTATGTATAGTATACGCACGTTGGGAGCCGGTTAGCGTATATTTGATGACGCAAATCCTGAAATTACAGATATGTTAATGTGAGTATGATGACCTCATACCCACTTGGTACGGTAGCTCGTCACTCTTTCGACAATAGGTAGTGACTCTCTGATCGTCCCGCAAGTAAACGGATATAATGTGCCAACCTTCGAGGCATGATTATCAGAGTAGCGCAGTGAAAACATGTCACAACACGGTCAACTGTTGCTATGGATAGATCGTACGTTGTTAACTAACTTTGGCCATAGGGAGAATTACTCCTGCCTACGTTAACGCTTCCCGGTAAACCTTTTACCAGGGTAGATGATACGTTAGGCATGAGACATCCCTCAGTATGTGACGTGTTGAACCTATCTAGTTCTCCATTCCTGCTACCCTATAACCCTGCAGTTATACTCGATTACCCACTTTTGTCTTGCACGCAATGTCTATTTGTGCAGAAACCCATCCTATCATGTAAAATGGCGCCTCGTAGGGGCAAAATCTGTAGTGGCATCTGTATCAAAGACTAATGGTGCCGCGATGAAACCGAGAGCGCCTTGTGGCGGCACGCGCGGGTATCATGGTTGTTGATCTTGATCCATTTATAGAGATTACCTCGATGTGCTGTTTTACGTGACTCTACTTAGAATCCTCATGAATCCTTCGTCGTCTAGCCAACAGTAGTATGAACTCAAGTTTTCCCACTTGTAGTGTGATGAAAGATGGCTCGATTAGCACAAGCCACTAACTATTTTTTTTGCTAGACCACAAAAGATAGCAACACGGGGACTCAATTGAGAGTTTCCGGAGAATTGTACTATCGCGTGTAGAAAGTGTGTTCATCTATTGGCGTATTCGTTGGGATACCTTGTTCGTGTTGGACGAGTTCGGACGAATCTCGAGCTAAGTGAAGTCTTTGCTTCCCGAGTGTTTGTTTGTTCCTTTTTCCCCTTCGTGAATAATGCCCATGTTGGCATTAATTGCGACCATTGTGAAGCTTTTAATGCTGAAAGGCAACCTATCGGTGAGTTAATGAGAGGCCGTGTTCTGGCCTGAACGTAGACAGATAACTAACCAAATAGGTTGATTGAGCTCATGATTGCGTCTAGCTATCCCTTTGTTTCTGTTGGGTATCACTCTTGCCGACACAAGCGTCAGAGTAGTTGGAGCAGTCAGCTTGAGTTAAATGGGATACAAGATTTTGCCGATCAGTGAATTGAATCTTTACTCCATCATATCGCTTATCGAGATGAAAGAGTTCTTTTAAGGGGGTTAGGCTGTCTAACATCCTAAAAAGTACTTTTAACCTATGGGAATCGACGGAGGAGATTCATCGAACAAGAGTATTTAACGAGCCAGTACGCCTGAGTCTGTCGTGCATTGGGTATGCCTGCCATGAGTATTTTGATACGACCTTGGGATTATCTATATGGGTCTTACACATCGTTCAAGCAATGTTGGGAACATGAGACTTGGCTCAACGCTGGTATATTTTGAGTAAGATTTGGCACATGTTTGGTTGGAAGAAATACTTTTGGTATACCAAGGTTAGCGGACCTCTAACCTGAGGACACGTCTAGGATGCAAGAACTGCTACCTGTAAATGCTTATTATGGAATTCGCTTATCTTGTCGGATTTGCTTAATGGAAGGAAGAAGTTGGTGGTTTTCGGTGAGTCAAGGAGTCATTGACCTAAAGAACTTTGACTTCTACATGATAAGACTTGGTTATCTTGTCCTAAGAACTTTGACTTCTACATGAGAAGCTTTGGATACCTTGACCTAGGAATTTTGATTTCTACATGAAAAGGTTAGATTTTCATGATCCAAATGACTCATAATGGCATTATGATAGCTAGTTTTCCGATGAAGGGCTGTGCCAGTATTGAATTTGTGTGGACAAAGTCCAACGTTGCCACCTCGGAAGGGAGTCACCTAGTTTCCGTTTTGCGGAAAACTACGCTCTGCTTTCTATTGGAAAACATTTTGAATTTTTGAAGCACCTTTTGATGTATTCGATGATGCGAATAGCAGATTCCCTCTCAAGTAACCCTCGACTTTTTCCAGTTGGGTAGTTGTTGGGTCATGTTGTATGATGACTTACCCGTTGGAGTATAGTCTCGAGATCTAGGTGAATGCTTATCATGCTATTCCTTGTCATCTTCATACTTTAGATTGACATAGTAATGGTAGCATTACCTCAGAAGGGAGAACATGTTGGTTCCAAGTTATGCTTGAAGACACTCACTAGGGAGTGAGCATTGATTAACCAATAAGACAGAGCTGATAATAGATTGCCTTGTTCATCCGGCATTTCCTGCCCATGAAGTTTTGAATCCACCATCCGCATCGAACGTTTGGTAATTTGCAACAAGGAGCGGATCGGTTGATGTGATAAAAACGGAATCCATCGGGATTACCTATGTTTGATATACCTCTTGCATGGAATATGACCTTGTCAGTTCTCGATTGTCATAACCAGATCAAACTAGCTATTCATGGATGAGACGGTATTATGTCTCAGGAATATGACATCGGAACCAACAGATTATACTTGGAGAAGTATTGGATCTTAGGCATTGAGGACATGTAGCTTGGAACTGAGTCACTTGGCTGTGACAAGTAATCAGAAGTTTCTGGACAAACGTGATGGCACTGGTAACGTATGAAACTGTCGCTATGTGAGGTATCGTTTTTTTTTAAAAAAAAAATTAATCTACTTCCACCAAATCTCGGGACGAGATTTCTTTTAAGGGGGTTAGGCTGTAACATCCACGATGTTAATCATGCATTAACTCTACAAATCATGGGCATAAGCATATCATTAGCATCTAATCACCATCTTAACATGATTTGCTTAATGATTGATGCACTTTGATTAGTCCTAAATGTGGTTGTCGAGTTAAATTAGAAGTGGTAGCTAGGTTGCTTATCTCAAGTTGGCCCTTTAATAAAGTTTATTGAGAAAAATAGTTGGAGAAAACTTTGTGTTGGGACCATTTTATGAAAATGCTTTTAAGGTGTTCAAAAGGGCCAAAAACAGCCTCTAGGCATTTTAAAAGTATTATTTTATATGTGAAAAAAGCCCAAATTTTGTATTTCCAAAACCAAGCCGATTTAGCCAAAACTTCTTTTAGATGAAAGATTTTACTCCTCAAATGGAGTAACTTTCATGTTGAAAGTTTTTGCAGATTCATTTTCGTTTGGGAGATATGAACGCTTTAATATTCGTGCAGGGCCTATTTAAAATATAAGAAAAATCCCTGGGGCGGGACCCACCTGTCATAGTCCCTCCTCGCCCTTCTTCAACCTCCCGACCACCGTGTTCGGATCGACGCGCGCCGCGTGGCCGCTATGCACCGGCCGCCTTTCCGTGTTGCCTGTTCGGTGCCGCCGCACCGCGCTCCACCGGCCAGCCCAGCGTCGCCATGCCACGCGCCCGTGCATGGGACACGCGGCCTCCACGCCCTGCCATCACCCGACGCCGCCTGCCGCTCGCGTCGCGTCCGGTCCGAAGGGGGGACGAGCCGGGCCGCCCACTCACTCGCTCATTCACCCACTCGCCTTCACTCCTCTCTCTCCCACCCCGCCGCGCCGTGCTGTTTCCCCACCTTCTTTCCCTTCCTCGCGCAGCGGCACGCGCGGAGCCGCCATTGGCGACGCCGCGAGCTTCGCCACCGGCCTTTCTCGAGCTTGAGCACGCCATTCTCTTCGCCTCGTCGTTCTCCGCCAACGCCGCCCGTTCCTCCGCCTTTTCCCTCGAGGTAGCGGCCCAATCGGGCGATTCCTGTTCCGCCGTCGAGAGCAGCGCTCCAGCGAGCCAATTCGGCGTCGCCAGGGGCTCGTTCCTTTTTCTCCCTTCTTCTCCTTTAATGTGCGCCGGGTCCGCCTTGCTGTGCTCACGCCCATCCCGTAGAAGATGCTGTCGCTCCGGGCTCTGGTGAGCCGGAACGCCGGCGATGCCGCCGAGCCCGTGCGTTGCCGCAGCCATGCAAGAGCTCGCATCGCCGCTGTCGATTCACTGCTCCTCCATGGCCATCTTCACGCGATTCGCGTCCGCCTCGCTCTGCTGGGGCTGGTACTCGTGTTCCCGCGTCCCGCCGCCGTCCACCCGAGCCGGCACGCCTCATGCATGCCGCCACCTTCGCCATACCCGCCGCCGCTCGCCGTCGACATGCACAACCGCCGCAACCGGCCTCCTCAACTAGCGCACCAGGTTCGCCTCACCACGAGGAACCGGCCGATGGTGGCCTTGACGACAAGGAGCTCGCCGCCGGTGAGCTATCGGCCGGCGGAGCTGCCTCCCCTGTTCGGCTGTCGCTGATAGGCGGGACCCGCCTGACGTCACTTGCTGACGTCAGCAGGGCACCCGCCTGGGTGCACTGCCCGTCTGGCCTTAGCACAGATGCGCCCCTGGGTACACTTTGGGTGCACATAGCAATTAGGGATTCGAATTTTAAAAGGGAAAAGGATTTTCAGAGTTGAGTTTAAACCCTGTAAAAATCCTACTGGGAGCTAGGAGTGCCCAAATTAGGTGATCTTGGTCTTGTTGTAATCCTTGTGAAGTTTAGTATCTGGGAAAAATATGACATTCCCTTTTTGAGCAACTTTTCTGTATAGTTTTATTTAAATTGTATCAATTGGTATAATTGTTGTCTATATTTGGAAATGCATAGATAATTCTAGGAAGCTCGAGAAAAATATGGTTTTGGTCTTGTTGGTCTTGTGTTGAGGTGCTCTGTATATGAAAAAGATATCACATGCATGTCTAGTGTAAATTTATATGGTTGTAGTTCAAGTGCCTAGAATTGCCTTACTCTTGATTAAATTCATAAATGGGATCTATATGACTAGTTAGGGTTTAATTCTTTTTGTGGACTGTTCATATGTCAGTAGGAAGTCATTGTTGTGATTAAACATGAGGTTTGATCCACTTCATAGTATAAACTATTTATTGGTCCCATGAAATGTGCTGCCTTGTGAAATATGTGTAGGCCAGTAGGGTTATCCAAATGAGATGAAATTTGGATGGTAGACTAGTTTTG
This sequence comes from Themeda triandra, assembly GCA_018135685.1. NCBI lineage: Eukaryota > Viridiplantae > Streptophyta > Magnoliopsida > Poales > Poaceae > Themeda > Themeda triandra. Next base: position 54,825 of record JAENPR010001132.1, on the reverse strand, counting down.
ATTTAGGACTTTATGAGATGTCTAGCTAGGGGTTGCTGTTCAACCGATAGTTGCTTAAATTGAAGTTGCTGGTATGATGCTATGCTTAACCCAATTCTAGATTGGTATTCTGGGAAACTTGTCAACATATGATAGGTTTGAAATCGGTTTATTGATCCACTGTTCAAATTTGGTAGGCATTGGATGAGTAGTCTATTAGTTATGACTGTTGCAATCTAGGCAACAGGGGCTGTTAACTGCTGTTTTGTTAGGACCCAGTCCTGATATTCTCTATTTTGAGCCTAGTTAACTTAAGAATTAGGCTCTGATGTCTTGAGATGTTTTATGGGCAATTTTATAAGCTTTCCAGATTGTCCACTTTTGTGTCCATAGGATTTATAAATCTGCAGTTATGATTTATTTACTAGACTGCTAGTGTAGGCCATGATTGCTAGTGAAGCATAGATGAGCACTGTTTGGGTATAGAGCTTAAGGAAAGGGTCGTGCAGTGCCTAGCACATGTATTATGGATGGTTGCTTAGTATGTCATGAGGGTTGGATTAGGATGATTGCATAATTGCTAGTCTTTGACTTTACTGGCTTGTTTGCTAGTGATAAGTATGGCCTTAGAATCAACTATTCATCTCTGAACACCATCCTCCTTGATCATGCATACACCGATAATCACGTTCTCATACATATGCACATGCATCATTCCAGGATCACGAGTAGAACATTCATCGTGGAATCGAGGATCCAGAAGGACAAGTTGCGAACGGAGATCCGCACGAGAAGTGATCAAGCACCAGGACCCGACTTGGAATAGTCGAGTACCCGGGGCACTAACCTCGGTCTTCTAAATAAGGCAAGCCTCGGAGCATTCCTCCTACATTTGCAAATGTTTTACTTTGCGTCCTTTTATTCCTTATGATGCATTAAGTTTATAGGCGTTGCTTGAAAACGTGGTTGCATCAGGACTACCTTGCCACCAAAATTATCCTACTTTTTACGTACAGGAATCGACTACATGCTTAGGCCTGCTACTTAAACGGTAGAAGCCGAGTGATCGACTCTCACTCGCGAGGTAGGTGTTACTACCCCTTGGGATTGAGATTGGTGAATTGTTACGGTCCCAACACAAAGTTTTCTTCAAATATTTTTCTCAATAAACTTTATTTAAGGGCCAACTTGAGATAAACAACCTAGCTACCACTTCTAGTTTAACTCGACAATCACACTTAGGACCTAAGTCAAACAAGATGCTTCGCGCCACCGCGAACTTAATGGGATAAAATATTGTTACAACTCGACTCTTCAAATGAACAAGGAAGAAGATATTTTTGAAATTACACTCACACCTACATTTTAAACATTGTGCCACTCATGGTCGACTCCATTAAAAGCATGTAGATGAGATATAAGAGTTGACTTCGCCCAAAGTCTATTTCCTCCCTAGTGGGATACCGGTCCATCTTGTTGCCACAAAGAAAAGTCTTCGATCCGCAACAAGTGGGAATAAAACCCCGAGTACATGGGTACTCGCCTAGACTTACCCGTCTTAAACCGTAAAATAAGGACGCTTTGGGGTGGAATGCATGGCCTTATAGTGGGTTGGCTGACTCATTTGCAAAAAGCACAAGTTATCATATTGTAGATATGTATAAGTATGAACCTTTCATTTTATTCTTGCATAGCTTATCATTATAACCTGTTTATGCTAGGTGAGCACCTATGCTAAAGCAATCACTTGAGTTATTATAAGCAATCAATAGTAACCATGTCCAATTTGGCATTAGCCAACATCATCCATATAACCATCCTTGTGTTCCATAGTAGCATTACTACGATGCCGCTGCTCAAGTCAAGTACTCACTATCCAGGGGTGATGGCGATTCGAATCAATTCCTACTCAGCTGAGGGGTTATTCCCCACACAAACCCTACTCACAGGATCAACGTGAGCAATGGGTCACCGTTGGTACTGTTCGGGTAAAGTCGCGGGACCGCTATGGACAAGTCTACACCCAGAGGTTGTCCGGAGCCAGGTCGATCAAGACGTGTCTGCCCACGGGACAACGCCACGGAAACTACAGGCCCACAAGACCCATGTCTTATTGCCTCACATTCCGCCCAGTCTCAGTTTATCCAACATACATGGTTATATATCCAGCATGATCATCTTGCCAAAATATCTTTATCACCCTAAGGTGTAGGTGACTGGAAATCACCCACTTCTACCGATTCTCATTAAGCAAGGCTAAGAATTGATATCAGTCCTGCACCTAACAGGGTAAGGATATTTTAAGTGGACAAGGAATAGACAAAATGCAGCAAGGGTTCCAGGCAACTCCTGTAACTTAATGCATTAAACATATAAAAGGACGCAAGCGATATTTGCAAACATAGGAGAAATGCTCCGAGACTTGCCTTTTTTGAAGAGTTAGTTCGATGATCGGATTCCTCAGGCAGGTTCACGTCTGGCTCCCCGAGATTCGTCCTTCAGTTATGGGCGTCACGACGAATGATCTATCTGCAATCCTGTATGATGCATGTGCGTATGTGTGAATATATGACCGTCGACATATGCATGATCATGAATAATTGACAATTATGAATGCTCAGGTGACGACGATCCTATTACTTCTATCACTAGCAAACAAGCCAGTAAAGCCAAAGATCTACACTTAAGCACAACCATCTCAACCCATTCATCATGACTTACTCCTTAACTAGCAACCCTACACACACTAGTCATCATTAACACTTAACATTAAGCTTAGCATACAACATTACATCATCAAGCTTCACTACTAGTCATGAACCTACAATCAGCAGCCAACTAATAAATTCATAACTAAATATCCATAAACCCTATGGATATGATTGAAGTCAATCTGGAAAGCTTATGAAATTCTCCATCAAACATCTAAAGACATCATAAGCTGATTCCCAAGTTAGCTAACCTTAAAACTAAGGCTGGACGAAAAACTCGAAGCTCGTTAGCTCGCTCGGCTCGTGGCTGGCTCGGCTCAACTTGACTCGGCTCGTTATGATAACGAGTTGAGCTGAGTCAGGATTTTAGCTCGTTAGTTATAACGAGCCAACTTGAGCCAGCTCGTGAGCCGCTCGCGAGCTAAACGAGCCTCACGTCTAGGTAAAAACCTTCGTGATTTATATTAGTTTTTGTAATACTTAATAACTTCTACTTTATAATTGGTTAATGATAGGTTTTAATCCCTATAAACTTAAGATATTAAGATTTTATCTTTTTTCAATGGATATATGGTGTAAAAGTATAGTTTATTATTATATTGTAAATATAAATATATGAGTATATATTATTTTTCTCCAATTTAAGACTTTAGATATGTTACTTTTGTATTATTACTATTCTCAAACTTTAGAAAAATACAAATATTATATTTTGTGTACTTTTTTGCATCTGGCTCGCGAGCCTAACGAGCCAGCTCGAGCTTTTAACGAGCCGAGCCGAGCCGAGCCAACTTTCTAGCTCGTTTAGATAACGAGTCGAGCCGAGCTAGCTCGTTATCTTAACAAGCCAAAACGAGTTGAGCCGAGCCGAGCCGAGCTGGCTCGTTATCCAGCCTTACTTAAAACACATAACATCAGGACTGATTCTGGCAAAACAGCCACCCAATCAGCCCTGTTACCCAAATTGTAAGATTCATAACTCCCAAACCATTCATCCAATGACCATGAAACTTTAACAGTAGATAGCTAAGCTAATACTATAACTTTCATCTATAGACAAGTTAACCCAAAAACCAACATATAATTGGGTTAACCATGACAACATTGGGTTAACCCCTAATTTGAACATCTATGAGTTGAACAGGAACACCAAGATTGGTTGCTCCTAAAATCCTACAAAAATTACGGTAGACAACACATATCAAAATAAACACATCATCCAAATTTCACCCCATTTAGATGAACCCACTATCCTACACAAAATTCACAAGTGGCATGGCAGAGGTTCACCTAAAAATACTTTGTACTACGAAGTTAACCAAACCAAGCATTTCATTGCACCAGGGGCTACATCATAACATATAATGGGCCCACAAAAAGTATCAACCCCATATCACACCTAAATAATTCATTTATGAATTATTTCCCACATAGCCTCTAAATCACCCTTGAACTACAACCTTATATTTTCATATAGCAAGCACCCATGATATCATTATCACAGCAAGTGCATCACACATGAAGACTAATAAAACAACAACCATAATTTTCTGAGCAACCTACAATTTACTATGCATTTCTCAAGATTGTATGTAGATCAATAATTAAATAAAGCTACATACAAAAGTTTCACAAACATGCAATCTCATAATTTCTCTACATAGCTCACATCATAAGAAAAATGACGCAAGTTGAATCAACCAAATCGGAGCTAAAATGAGTGAGATATGAATTTTGCAAGCCTATAATCAGTTTCTGGAAATCTATTTTCTTAATAAACCGAAAATCAGAAAAGGACAGGCATTAAGCCTCGAACCCCCTGGACTTTCTACTAATTTTTCGGGCCCAGATCTGCAAACCAATGTGTCTACACCTTTTGCAATTAGATCCACAAAGTGTAATGAATTTAAGCAGGCAACCCTTCTCTTCTACCTCCCGTACGGGAACGGAGCAGGACGGCGATTCCCGGCGGGGAGGTCGCCTGCAGCGGCCACGGCGGGGCCAAGTGAGCAGGTTGGGACCATAGGGGTCCAGGCCGCACCCGTGGGCGCCCTCGACTTGGGCCACGGCGGACAGGGGCCTTCCGCCAAGCCGAGCGCCGACCGCGGAGTCTGAGACAATGGGCTGTTCCTCGCAAGTTCTTTATGACGTTAGAATCTAAATATGTATAGTACACGCTCGCTTGGATATGGTTAGCACATTTCTGATGTGACGATCCTCGAGAACGCGATTGCGTTAATGGGAATCTGTTAATCTCACGCCTATTCTGTGCGATCGTTTTGTCACTCTGTCAGGAATAGGATGAGTTTCGCTTGTCGTCCTGCGAATATAATTATATAATATGCCTGCCTCTTGGGGGTGTGTTATCAGAGTGCGCAGCGGAAAGATGTTATGGAATGTCAACCACTGCTAGGGTTATTTCGTATATCTTCTCGCAAGGGTTGTTAGATAAACGGTATGGAAGTTTTACCTAGTTTGACTGGTGTATAGAACATGACGTTGTTGGAAGACTAACCATGCGAGGGAAATGTCTCAAATGTTATTTCCTCTAGCCCATTTGTTGAAGGCTGACTATAGTTTTGGAGAGAATTACCCCTGACCAAAACTCGTTCTTCCTGGTACGCCTTGTATCGGGAAGGTGGATACGTTAGGTATGAGACGTATCCAAGAATACGATATGTTGAACCTATATCCAGTCTTCCTTTCCTTGTTAACCTATAACACTGCAAGTATCCTTGCTTGCTTCACTATTGTCTTGCACGTAATATCTATTCGTGCAGGAACCTGTCCTATTGTGTGAAATTGCATCTCGATGGGAAAAATCTGTAGTGGTGTCATGACTAATAACTGATGGTGCCGCGACGAAACCGAGAGCATCCTGTGGCCGCGGACACATAATGCTACTCGGCACGCGCTGGTATCACAGTTGTTGATCTCGACCCATTATGGGGGTTACCTCGACATGCCCTTCCACGCGAACTAACCTTGAGTTTCATTTGATCTTTCGTTCCCCTAGTCAACTGAGGCTTAACCCGATGAGCTTTCTTTTCTCGCAATGCAACAAAGGATAGCTCGAATGTAGTAGATCCGCAACATTAACATGTTAGACTACGAGAGTTGGTAAATCGGGGACTCAATCGGGAGTTTCCCCAAAAAACTACACTATTTCGTGTAGAACACGTGTCTCTTTCTTTGTGGTATTCGTAGAGATATACCATGTTCATGATGGATGAGTTCAGATGAACAATGAGCTAGTAGAGGTCTTGACTTCCTTAGTGTCTGTTGTCCCTTCTTATACTTCACGGGTAATGCCTATATCGGCGTTAATTGCGACCTTTGTGAAGCTTTTAATGCTGAAAGGCAACCTATCGGTGCGGTTATGAGAGGTTACTCTCCAGCCCGAACGTAGACAGCTAACTAAGCACATGTTTGCGATTGACTCACGTATTTTGAAAATGGCCATAGTAGAGCAATCTATCGAATAGATGATAACACGAAACCCGCTTTTCTACCCTTCGAGTCGAGGTTAGCTATCAGGTAGATGCTAAGTATCGTAGTAGGTTCGTTGTTCATCAACATGGAATGATAACTATTGGCGATCTTTCATAAGATGAACGACCACGCGTCCAAGCTGAGAGCTTTGAGAGTAAAGAACGGGCAGTGTTGGTTGAGCTTTTGATCGTGTTTAGCGATTCCTTTGCCTACATTGGGATCACTCCTACCACACAAGCGTCGAGTAGTTGGAACAGTCAGCATGAGTTAAATTGGATACAAGATTTTACCCGATCAGTGAAACGAATCTCTACTTCGTGGTACCCCTTATCATGAAGTTGGAATTCTTTTAAGGGGGTTAGCCCTTCTAATGTTCTATAAGATACTCTTATCTTATGGGAATCGAAGGAGGAGTTCATCAAACGAAAGCCTTCATTGAGCCAGTCTCGAGAGATGGTCTAACTAATGCCATGCCTTTGGGCATCCATCTTGTGAGGTTCAACTATTAACCCGTCTATCTGCTAGGAGCTATTGTGTCTTGCTGATAAGACGAAGTCTCTACGCGAATTTGAATGCTTGTGGTATTAGTGGATTTGCACCTGAATGAGGATCAGGTAGTCAATATGCCCGAATCCGTCATGCAATGGGTATACAAGGCATGAGTGGTTTGATACGACCTTGGGTTCACCAATATGGGCCTTACGTGTCATCCAAGCATTGTCGGGACACGAAATGTGGCACGATACTAGTATCTTTTGAGTAAGGCTTGGCACGAGTATGGTTGGAAAAGTATTTTGGTATACCCGAGGTAGGGCACCCCTAACCCAAGAGCACGTGTCCTAAGCAAGAAAGGGGTACCTGTAGATGCTTGCTACAGGATCCACTCCGCTTGTCGGACCTGCATACAGAAAGGAAAAGTTTGGCAGTTTTCTGCCAAGATAAGAAGTTCTTTACCTAGGAATTTTGATTTCTACATGAGAAGATTTGGATATCTTTGACCTAAGAACTTTGACTTCTACATGCACAAGTTGAAATTTCCTGGTCCAGTTGGTTCATATTGCCATTTTGTAGCCAGTGTACCTATGAAAGGTTGTGCCAATATCGAGCTTGTGCTAACAAAATCCTATGCTGCCATCCCTGAAGTGAGTCATGTGGTTTCCGTTTTGCGGAATCTACGCTCTGCTTCTTAATGGTAAACACTATGGATTTTTAAAGCACCTTTTGATGTATTTGATAATGCGAATAGCAGATTTCCTCTCAAGTGACCCTCGACCTTTTCCAGCTAGGTAGTTGATTGATCATGTTGTATGATGACCTACCCTATTGGTATATAGTCTCAGGTTCTATGTGCATGCTTATCATACTATTCCTTTTCATCTTCATACTTAAGATTGACATAGTAACGGTACCATCATCATAGTTGAGGGCATGTCGGTTACAAGTTATGCTTGAAGATTCTCGCTAGGGAGTAAGTATGGATTAACCGACGAGTCAAGAGCTGAAGAATAGATGACTTTATGGCAATCCTTGCCAATGAAACTCCGTATTCACCATTTGCACCGAATGTTCGGTATTGTGCAAAGAGTGGATCAAGTGGTGTGGTAATTTGGATTCCATCAAGGTTGCCTATGTTTGGTATACCTCTCGAGCGGAATGTGACCTTGTCGGGTCTCCAACGTCATAATCTGAGCGAAGCTGAATTATTTTGGATGAAACTATTTCATGTCTTTGGAACACAACGTCGGAGCCGGCAGGTTATACCCGGAGATGCATTGGAGATTAGGCATTGAGGTCATGTAACTTGGAACGGAGTCACTTGGCTGTAACAAGTAATGAGAAGTTTCTGGATAAAACGTGATGGCAGTGGTAAAGCACGAAAGTCGTTATGTGAGGTATCGTTTTTCGAAAACTAATCTACTTCCACCAAATCTCGGGATGAGATTTCTTTTAAGGGGGTTAGGCTGTAACATCCAGGATGTTAATCATGATTTAGCTCTGCACATCACCGGCGTAATCATATCATTTGCAGTGCATCACACACTTTACATGCATTTCACCTTGATGCTTGATTATGCCTGAACTGCCTGTGTTTAGGGTAAAGTAATACAAGTGCTTGATGATTGACCACTAAAATAATCTAGACATGATTAGGACACCAAATGAACCTAGGGTTATGTTAACAACTTTGGTTAATCATGCTTCTTTGTGTGTTGATCATGTTAGGCCTATAAAAGTGTCTGTTTTGACCGCTTCAAAAGAGCTTGATAAGAGTTTTGCATGGCGATGCGCCCTAAACCTTTTCGGTGTAGAATTTTATAAGGATCAAAAGTCCCAATACTCACTTTTCTTGAAAATGAGTGCAAGATTTCCAAAACGGCGAGAAAAAGACTGGTTTGGGGGCTGTTTCTCTATTTTGGGGAATTTTAGAGGTATTTTCATTTGGAAATTTATATCTCCAAATCTAGTGGGAATCTGACCAAACTCCTTTTAGATAAAATGACCTACTCTTCAAGAGGAGTAACTTTCATGTAGAAAGTTTATTCTAGTTCTGCATAGTTTAGGAGATAGAGGGCGCCAAAGTTTGTTTACCGTGGAGTGAAAACACCATTTCAGTGACGGTCGGTCAACAGCCGTCACGAAAATGGTGAAGAGGAAAAATATTCCCCGGCCATGGCAGAGCCCGGCCGCCGCGTGTCCTCCACGCGTTCTCCTCCTCCTGCCCGCTCTGGCCATTTTGGCCGCGTGGGTGAGCCACCCCAGAACCCCTCCTTCACTCCCCACTCCTCCTTTCTCTCTCTCGGTCTCCTCCTCCCGTTGCGATGAGAACCGCTGCCGCCCACCATCTCGCCGCCGGTGCGCCGCTCCTACACGCAGCACAGCAGCGCCACCACTGCGCCACTCTGTCGCGTAGGTCGCGCTCTCGAGCGCCGCACTCGCAGCACGCCGGCGCGTCACCCCCGTCCTCTTCTTCTTCCTCCCGCAACCGGCGACAGCGCCGCCATTTCTGCCGGCCGTGGAAGCTCGCTAACCCTCCGCTGCTCCGCCACGCAATGCTCCACCGCCCAGCTTGCCGCCATTGCCTGCGCATGCGCTAGCTTTGCCACCCCTCCATCGATCCTCCGGCGAGCCGCAGAGCCATCGCCGCGGAAGGGTGGCCGCCGACCACCGCGACTCGCGTGGTCGCGCCATTCCGGACCACCGCGAGGCACCCCGGGGCTTCCAATGTGTGCGCCGTGCACCCCTGGAGCCTCGCCGCCGCTCGCCTGGGCCGGAGAACGGCCGCCGCGGCCGGGGCCGCGAAGTCCGGCGACCTCCCCTGTCTGCCTCCCCGCAAGGACCTAAGATCTAGAATTAGAGAAAGGGTAAGGGTCCCCGTGAAAAAGAGCCATACACAAGGATTCATAGATCTGCCCCTATGCAATTCGGTCAAAGTGCAGGGTCCCTTCTGCAAAGCGGTTTTCTTATTCAGTTTATAAATGAAATTCCAGAAATTGGAATAATGCTTTAGAAATTCATAGTTTGCTCAATATTGGTCCAAATCCGGTGATTCAAGTTTCAGTATTTTTCTTATTAGATGAGCTATGCATAGAAAATATGAGATGTCATGTTTGGAATACTTTTATATTGAGTTTAGATTTAATTCTTGAAAAGCTTATAAACTTAGAAAATGCCTAGTAATTCATAGGTTGCTCTGAAAAATGTGGTTCTTGCTTTGTTAGACTTGTATTGTCATGCTTTATTTGTGATAATTATATCATGCATGCTTCTTGTGTAAGGTTATGAAGTTGTAGTTCAAGTGGCCTCATTGCTTGTTTCTTGAGAAAATTGATAAATGATATATAGAGGCCTAGTCTGGAGTTGATACTTTTTGTAGGCTCATTACATACCAGTAGGTAGCTCTGTACATGATTGATTTCATGGTTTGATCAAGTTGGTAATACAAAGTATTTTTAGGTCCTCCAATTGGCGCTGCCATGCCATTTTTGTGTAGGATAGTAGGATCATCCAAATGGGGTGAAATTTGGATGATGGGCTTAAATTGCCATGTGTATCCTACTGTAATTTTTATTGGATTTTAGGATGTGTCTAGCTATAGGTTGCTGTTCAACTTACAGATGGTTAATTTAGAGTCGATTCCAGAATATCATGCCTAACCTAATGATAGGTTGGTTTTATGGGAAATATGTCTTCATATGATAGGTAGCAGATTAGTGTATCCATCTACTGTTGAAATTTGGTGGTCATTGGATCAATAATCTAGGAGTTATAGCTGTTGCAATTTGGTTGTCAAAAATGTTTCAATGCTGTTTTGTCAGGACCCAGACCTGATGTTTGCTGTTTTAGGCTTAGTTAACTTGAGAATTAGGTTCTGATGTCTTGAGATGGTTTATGGGCAATTTTATAAGCTTTCTAGATTGTCCCCTTTTGTGTCCATAGGATTTATAGATCTACAGTTATGATTTATTTACTAGACTGCCAGCTGTAGGTCTAAATGATAGTGAAGCTTGAATGAGTATTGCTTGTATGTAGGGCTTAATGCTGATGACTCATAGTGATTAGGCTATGTATGAATGATTGTTTAGCAGTATGTCATGAGGATTGGGTTAGGATGATTGAGTAAGTCTAGGTCTTTGGCTTTACTGGCTTGTTTGCTAGTGATAGGTGTAGAATGTTTAGACAAGCTACTTATTCATGAGCATCTATCATCCTTGATCATACATACACCGACAATCACGTATTCATACATATGCACGTGCATCATTCCAAGATCGCGTGTAGAACATTCGTCGTGGAGTCGAGGATCCAGAAGGACAAGTCGCGAACGGAGATCCGCACGCGAAGTGATCCAGCACCAGGAACCCGACATGGAATGGTCGAATACCTGGGGCTCTAACCACGATCTTCTAAATAAGGCAAGCCCCGGAGCATCCCTCCTAAGTTTGCAAATGATTTACTTTGCGTCCTTTTATTCCTTATGATGCATTAAGTTTATAGGTGTTGCTTGAAAACGTAGTTGCATCAGGACTACCTTGCCACCAGAAATATCCTACTTTTACGTACAGGATCGACTACATGCTTAGGCCTGCTCTCTTAAATCGGTAGAAGCCGAGTGATCGACTATCACTCGCGATGGTAGGTGTTACCACCCCTTTTGATTGAGATTAGGGAGATGTTGGATATGAACATAGCCATGTGGCCATGATAAATCACCTCTAATATACTATGGCACACGAGCGTCCTCGGATCATTTTGAACAGTGCCTCACATATAGCTGGAAGGGCCGGAGTGCCCAACCGTGAAGCCTTGCATCTACTTGGGCCGGGTTTCAACTTCCAGGTATCTACGCTGGTGATGGGCGGTGAGTAAACAAGGGCCCGGTTTGTGAGTCCTTAAGATGGGGCGATGTCATTTGATGGGCGCACGCTTACCTGTGGCAGCCGGGAGTTTCCTTGGTCGTGGTGGTGAGTTGTTGATCCCGCATTTCCCAAGTAGATCAATGGTGACCGTCACTCACTCTGGCCAGTAAGTGTGGTTTGTGTGATGGAATACCCGCCAGCTGGTTTGCAATCGATTATAATCGCCATCGTTCCTGGATAGTGAATAACTTGACCGAGCAGTTACGGTGCCGCAAACAAGATTTGGAAATGCAAGTTGGTTATGTTCACTCATGATGGTTTAATGATTACTCAATCAATGCGGTATGATATAATGTTGATTGCTTCTACCATAATAATGATGAAGTAGTTGCAGGTGCTAACGTAGTAATGGCAGGATCCAACTTAACTGGATAAGCTAGAGAGTCCTTTTGTCACTAAATGATTATTAATAAGCTCATCTTTTTGGCAAACAAAGGAGTCGGCTAACCCACTATAAAGCCTGGCATCCACCAAAGAGTCTTTATTTTCTTTAGACGGGTAAGTCTTGCTGAGTACAAAGTACTGAGGGTGCAATTCCCAATGTTGTTGTAGGTTTTGGAGTTTACTGCCGGCCGGCGGAGCTGCCTCCCCTGTTCGGCTGTCGCCGACAGGCGGGACCCGCCCCGACGTCACTGCGGCGTCGGCCCGGGGCACCCGCCAGGTGCACCCCGTGGCCTTAGCACAGATGCGCCCCGGGTACACTTTGGGTGCACATAGCAATTAGGGATTCGAATTTTAAAAGGGAAAAGGATTTTCAGAGTTGAGTTTAAACCCTATAAAAATCCTACAGGGAGCTAGGAGTGCCCAAATTAGGTGATCTTGGTCTTGTTGTAATCCTTGTGAAGTTTAGTATCTGGGAAAAATATGACATTCCCTTTTTGAGCAACTTTTCTGTATAGTTTTATTTAAATTGTATCAATTGGTATAATTGTTGTCTATCTTTGGAAATGCATAGATAATTCTAGGAAGCTCAGAAAAATATGGTTTTGGTCTTGTTGGTCTTGTGTTGAGGTGCTCTGTATATGAAAAAGATATCACATGCATGTCTAGTGTAAATTTATATGGTTGTAGTTCAAGTGCCTAGAATTGCCTTACTCTTGATTAAATTCATAAATGGGGTCTATATGACTAGTTAGGGTTTAATTCTTTTTGTGGACTGTTCATATGTTAGTAGGAAGTCATTGTTGTGATTAAACATGAGGTTTGATCCACTTCATAGTACAAACTATTTATTGGTCCCATGAAATGTGCTGCCTTGTGAAATATGTGTAGGCCAGTAGGGTTATCCAAATGAGATGAAATCTGGATGGTAGACTAGTTTTGACATGATATGTCTACTGTAATTTTCATAGGATTTTATGAGATGTCTAGCTAGGGGTTGCTGTTCAACCGATAGTTGCTTAAATTGAAGTTGCTGGTATGATGCTACGCTTAACCCAATTCTAGATTGGTATTATGGGAAACTTGTCAACATATGATAGGTTTGAAATCGGTTTATTGATCCACTGTTCAAATTTGGTAGGCATTGGATGCGTAGTCTATTATTTATGACTGTTGCAATCTAGGCAACAGGGGCTGTTAACTGCTGTTTTGTCAGGACCCAGTCCTGATATTCTCTGTTTTGAGCCTAGTTAACTTAAGAATTAGGCTCTGATGTCCTGAGATGTTTTATGGGCAATTTTATAAGCTTTCTAGATTGTCCTCTTTTGTGTCCATAGGATATATAAATCTGCAGTTATGATTTATTTACTAGACTGCCAGTGTAGGCCATGATTGCTAGTGAAGCATAGATGAGCACTGTTTGGGTATAGAGCTTAAGCAAAGGGTCGTGCAGTGCCTAGCACATGTATGATGGATGGTTGCTTAGTATGTCATGAGGGTTGGATTAGGATGATTGCATAACTGCTAATCTTTGACTTTACTGGCTTGTTTGCTAGTGATAAGTATGGCCTTGGAATCAACTATTCATCTCTGAACACCATCCTCCTTGATCATGCATACACCGATAATCACATTCTCATACATATGCACATGCATCATTCCAGGATCACGAGTAGAACATTCGTCGTGGAATCGAGGATCCAGAAGGACAAGTTGCGAACGGAGATCCGCAAGAGAAGTGATCAAGCACCAGGACCCGACTTGGAATAGTCGAGTACCTGGGGCACTAACCTCGGTCTTCTAAATAAGGCAAGCCCCGGAGCATTCCTCCTACGTTTGCAAATGTTTTACTTTGCGTCCTTTTATTCCTTATGATGCATTAAGTTTATAGGCGTTGCTTGAAAACGTAGTTGCATCGGGACTACCTTGCCACCGGGAATTATCCTACTTTTTACGTACGGGAATCGACTACATGCTTAGGCCTGCTACTTAAACGGTAGAAGCCGAGTGATCGACTCTCACTCGCGAGGTAGGTGTTACTACCTCTTGGGATTGAGATTGGTGAATTGTTGGATATGAACATAACCATGTGGCCATGATAAATCACCTTTAATATACTATGGCACACGAGCGTCCTCGGATCATTTTGAACAGTGCCTCACAGATAGCTGGGATGGCCTGAGTGCCTACCGCGAAGCCTAGAATCTACTTGGGCCGGGTTTCAACTTCCAGGTATCCATGCTGGCGATGGTTGGGGAGTAACAAGGGCCCGTTGTAAGTCCACTACCGGGAGGTGCATTCCATGTCTATGAGTTCGCGAGTGTTCCATGTCTATGAGTTCACTCAGCCTCGGCATCGGGAGTTTCCTTGGTCATGGTGGTGAGTTGTTGATCCCGCGTCTTTTCCCGAGTAGATCAAGGTGATCTAATCGACTCCGACGGGAGTCGAGTGGTTTGTGTGAGGAATACCCGCCAGCTAGTTTGCAATCGATTATAATCGCCATCGTTCCTGGATAGTGAATAACTTGACTGAGCAGTTACGGTGCCGCAAATAAGATTTGAAATGTGAGTTGGTTATGTTCACTCATGATGGTATAATGAATACTCAATCAATGCGGTATGATATAATGTTGATTGCTTCTACCTTAAAATGAAGAAGTAGCTGCAGGTGCTAATGTAGTAATGGCAGGATGCAATTTAATTGGATAAGCTAGAGAGTCTTTTTGTCACTAAATGAATATTAATAAGCTCATCTTTTGACAAAGAAAAGGAGTCGGCTAACCCACTATAAAGCCTGGCATCCACCAAAGTGTCTTTATTTTCTTTTAGTCGGGTAAATCTTGCTGAGTACAATGTACTCAGGGTGCAATTCCCAATGTTGTTGTAGGTTTTGGAGACTACTGCCGTGGCGACACGGTGGACTTATATCCTACGGGAGGACTAGACTTCGGGCCAAGTCAACTCTTATACCTCTTCTACCTGCTGTTGATGGAGTCGACCCTGAGCTGGCACAGTATTTAAAAGTATAGGTGTGAGTGTATTATTAAAAGAGTTTTTCTTCCGCTATTATTTCTATTTTGGGTTGTAATAATCCTATGTGCGAAATGTAAATAAAATAGGTGAATGGGAGCTATTGAACTTTGGATTCGGGTTTGTTGTAGAATTGTTTGAAATCCTTCGAGATTTCACGGACTACCGGGCTGGTTTGGTTGCTAAGTACTAATTGAGTTGCCACGTCGGCTTGATTAGTGCTTCGTAATTAAATTAGTTGGTCGGTTACGCTATAGCGGTATCGGCTCCGGTTCAAGCATCTACCGTTCACTTGGGTGTTTCAAAACAAGAGTATTTGGTTTTACAAAACTATTTGTCAACTTATAGTTATATGGGTGATTGGAAAACTATGAGTTCAAAATAAAGTGTGCCGTGGTCGTATCCTATATGCCCGTTAAGGACTACTAGGTGGCTATCTAACGGGCTAACTATGGGTATTGCATCATATTTTCCTTTGTCGCGCTCATACACGACGGATATGTATGGGGGCCATTCACTTGAATGGTTACGTTTAGTTTCATATTCCTCTACGCCCAAGGTAAGTGTGAGTTGTGAGAGCGTGATCGGATACACTGTCGATCTAGGAGAGTGCTTATGTGACACCGGATTATTCACATGTTTCACACATGTTTATATGAAAGTGTCCCATGTGTGGGATGCCGTCTTCTGACGATGATTGGTTAGCGTGCACCTACATGCAGGGATATCGGGGATATGCCTGTGTGGAGGAGGGTGTTGAATAGGAGTTGTTTGTATTTGAAGTTTTGACCTTATTCTTAAGGTGCCGAGTTTTTACGTCGCTTGCATTCATTGGGAATGGGCTGAAATGGAATTTTCTGCAGGTACACTAACCACGCAAGTTCGTGTAGCTCGACTAGATTCCGCTATTTGAGAGTCGTATAGATGACGTATGTATGCCACCGTTTAAAACGTTAGAAATCTATCGTATCTAGGTTGTGAGGACGTATGGAACATGCATGCATCATGTCATATGATCATCTCATGGGAATGACACTTTCTTTGTGTCCTTATAATTGAATAATTCTATTTTCAATAAAATTTGACCAATGTAATCTTCGTCTCATGAGAGTTGTGTATCGGTTCAACAGATGGCACGCATGAAGCGCATCAAGTCCAAGTCAACCAAGATTCAAACCCGGAAACCACAACAGCTTGTCACACGTGAGCCACGTGGTGCCAAGATGTTTCTGAAGGAATTTGGAATGCCGTCTCTTTTATGGCGAGTTCTGCACTCAGTGGGTTACACCACGGGTAAAGAGCCTCGCTATCAATGGAGCAAGGAGTTAGAAAGTCAACGTCCGAGTCTACTCCCTGTTGAAGTTTTGATTCCCGCCAAGAGCGAGGGTGAGCCACTCTGGTGTGGCCGCCGCTTTATCGCTCGAGGCAGGAACCCTCAGGAAGGTGTGAATATAGTTGCATACAAAGCCCTGAGGGATTTGCTTAAGAGGTGTCCAGATGAGGTTGCTCGTGCCACTGCGGGTGTGTTTCCCAAGGGTGATCCATACCATGCTGTGTGGCGCCAGATTGAAGAGACTGCACTTGTTGGTGGTACGGATGAGGCCGAGAATAGTAACGGTATTGCCAGCAGTGCAATGTTTGCCATGCTATGTCTACTGTAATTTTTATAGGACTTTGTGAGGTGTCTATCTAGGGGGTTGCTGTTCAACCCATAGTTGCTTAAATTGGAGTTGCTGGTATAATGCTATGCTTAACCTAAGTATAGGTTAGTTTTCTGGGAAACTTGTCAAGATGGGATTGAAATTAGTTGATTTATCCACTGTTCAAATTTGGGGTGCATTGGATCAATAGTCTATGAGTTATGGCTGTGGCAATATGGCTAGCAGATTTGCTCAATTGCTGTTTTTCCAGAACCTAGTTCTGTTGTTGACTGTTTAGGTATAGATAACTTGAGAATCAGGCTCTGATGTCTCAAGATGAATTATGGGAAATTTTATAAGCTTTCCATATTGTCCTCTATCATGTTCATAGGGTTTATAGATCTACAGTTATGAATTTATTACAGTAGAGCTATTGATAGGACTATTATTGCTAGAGGAGCATAGATGAGTATTGATCGTATGTAAGAGCTTAATGAAAGGGTCTTGTAATGCTTAGGACATGTATGGTTGGTTGTTACTAGGTATGCTATGATGGTTGGATTAGGATAATTCTGCTTAGGTTTAGATCTTTGGCTTTACTGGCTTGTTTGCTAGTGATTTGTGTAGCCGACTAAATAAGCTGTTCACCTTGAATCACTTATCATCCTTGATCATGCATACACCTACAATCACCTACTCATACATATGCACATGCATCATTCCAGGATTACGTGTAGAACATTCGTCGTGGAATCGAGGATCCAGAAGGACAAGTTGCGAACGGAGATCCGCACGAGAAGTGATCAAGCACCAGGAACCGACTTGGAATAGTCGAGTACCTGGGGCACTAACCTCGGTCTTCTAAATAAGGCAAGCCCCGGAGCATCCCTCCTACGTTTACAAATGTTTTACTTTGCGTCCTTTTATTCCTTATGATGCATTAAGTTTATAGGCGTTGCTTGAAACCGTAGTTGCATCAGGACTACCTTGCCACCAGAAACATCCTATTAATACGTATAGGATTGATTAAATGCTTTGGCCTGCTACTTAAACGGTAGAAGCCGAGTGATCGACTATCACTCGCGAGGTAGGTGTTACTACCCCTGGATTGATGATGATGTTGGTAGGTTGTAGAACATAACCATGTGGCCATGATGAAATCACCTCTAATATATCATGGCACACGAGCGTCCTCGGATCATTTTGAACAGTGCCTCACATATAGCTGGAAGGGCCGGAGTGCCCAACCGCGAAGCCTTGCATCTACTTGGGCCGGGTTTCAACTTCTAGGTATCCACGCTGGCGATGGGTGGTGAGTAAACAAGGGCCCGGTTTGTGAGTCCTTAAGATGGGACGGTGTCATTTGATGGGCGCACGCTTACCTGTGGCAGCCGGGAGTTTCCTTGGTCGTGGTGGTGAGTTGTTGATCCCGCGTTTCCCGAGTAGATCAATGGTGACCTAATCGACCCCGACGGGAGTCGTGTGGTTTGTGTGAGGAATACCCCGCCAGCTGGTTTGCAATCGATTATAATCACCATCGTTCCTGGATAGTGAATAACTTGACCGAGCAGTTACGGTGCCACAAATAAGATTTGAAATGCGAGTTGGTTATGTTCACTCATGATGGTTTAATGAATACTCAATCAATACGGTTATGATATAATGTTGATTGCTTCTACCTTAAAATGATGAAGTAGTTGCTGGTGCTAATGTAGTAATTGTAGGATCTCTGGAAGAGTAAAACGGCCTAGAGGGGGTGAATAGGCCCGCAACAAAATTTCTTCGAACCGGCTGTCGCCCAGAGGGCGCGGCACCGTTTGCCACACACAGACCTGTGCCGCGCCGCGCTATGCGACGAAACGTAATAGAGTGTAAATCAAAATCTACGCAGAAACAAGTTTACCCAGTTGCTCTCCAAGCTTCCTACACCTGCAGAGAGTACAGAACAAGAGCCAAACACAGCTCAAGAGGTAGTAGGAAGTAGATCGACCTCAAACCCTAGAAACTTGTCAACAACAAGTAAGAATACGAAAACTGAACAGCACAAGGTGACACAAGTGTTTAACCCGTGGTTCAGCTCGCCACAAAGGCTGGCCTACGTCCACGTTGTTGAGGAAGTCCACGAATTGAATCTCACCACTAAGGCTAGCTTTCTCCTCGGTCTCAAGTCAAGAGAGTGAACTCTTGAGATGAGGGGTGATTTCTTAGTATTGAGGTGAGGTTACAAACCTCCCTAGGCAGCCACACGAGTTGGCAGCTCTAGGGCGACGCCTAGCCGGCTAGGAGCAAAGCTCCAAGAGTAACAAACCCTAGAGCGCCGGCCAAACGTGCACCAAATGCTCTTTTGACCGGTGGGAATCGGTGGATCCACTCTCCAATCGAAGTTTGCTGCCCTTTTCCTCAAGAATCCGTGGTGGAATCAAGGGGAATGAGTTTGGAGCTTGGGGGAGCAATGGAGGGAGAGAGAGAGGAGCTTTTCTGGTGCTTGCAACGGTTATGTCGCGAGGTAGATGAAGAGGTAAGTGAGTGGGCCGACGGATGGGTATAAATACCCCCAGGTCCCAACGGTCACTTATAGGCGCGGCCTTTGCGCCCCCCAAAACAACAAGAAGATTTTTGAGTTGTTGGCTGGCTGTTTTGGTGGTGGATGAGGTTGGTGTTTAAGGATTGAGCATTTGGTAACACTTTTGACTAACAACCTTAGGATCCCTCTTGATAGTACGGCTTTTTCTAAACTCAAATTCAAACCGAAAATGAATTTAAACCTTCTTTGAATTCGGCAAAGCCTCCTTTTAGAAACGGGGACCCCTCCAACCTGTACATCAATCTTCCGTATTTCAATGCCTGCTTGTCATCTCAATAAGTCTCATTAGTTCCCTAATTTGGTGGTCATCAACGCCAAAACCCACATTAGGGCTTGATTGCACTTACAATCTCCCCCTTTTTGGTGATTGATGACAACCTAATTAGAGCTCACAAAAGATATCAAATAAACGAGACTCTTCGAGACATGAATGTAGGGCATCCCCCTAAATATGTGAATAGGATTTGAATTCCTAGAATTGGTATAAGAAACCGACATTCACATTTTTAGAAAAGTGAAGAAAGGGAAGCCTCCCCTACATTCATGCCTCCCGTGGGGTGCTAAAAACAAGTGTCACAAGTATAAGACGTGATGCGTATGACATGGCATTTTCACACAAAGAGACTTGCTTTGTCGGCGGGCGCGGCACCGGCCGCACTTGCCGGACAGCAAGGCGACGATAACAACACACACGAGTTAAAGCAAATAATCGACAAGCTAAATTAAGCACACAGGGAAATACATGTCCATATCCAACATAAAGAGAGTCATAAAGGTAGCATTATTACACAAAATAGTTTTGAAACGATACTCAACTCACAAACTAAAGAAACTACTCTCGGCACTCAAGCTCAAACTAGCTAATGGGATAGGACATCTTTGCTGCAACTGGATCACCACCGAGCCGAATAGCATCACCACCAAGTCTCGAAAAAGTTGTACCCCTCTAATTTTCTCCCCTTTGTCACCAAGCATCAAAAAAAGGAGAAAAGAAGCGAAAGATCACTCCTCATTATCACTTGTCAATACGAGCACGACCACGGCGGTGAGTGTGAGAGGTGAAGCGTGGAGGTCGAGCGAAGTAGAAGGAGCCGCTGCCGGATTAGGATCATGAGCTGCCTTGCGCCTCCTCTCGGAACACTCTCTCGATGATTGCTCCTCATGAATAGCATCTCCATCATCATCCTCAGACTGCTCCTCATCCTCCTCATTCTCCTCATCCTCCTCATCCTCCTCATCCTCCTCGATGACTCGGTGAAGTGTGGAGAATCGGAATAGGTGGAGGAGAAGGCACTCGGTGAAAGTGGTGGAAGACCTGCCGCTCTCTCACAAGCCGAATGGCTTCTCTCGCTCCGCAGCTGTCCTTGTAGGCTCTCGGGAAGCATAAGTGCAATGAGACATCATTGACTTCAAATAGGAGCCAAGCTTCTTCCACCTAGAGGACTTCTTCCCCGTGCCTATAGGCTGTTGGAGGGACGGACTGGACTATCCTCAGGAGTGTCATGGTGGCTGCCCTCTTCTTCTTCTTCATCATTTTCCTCAACCACAGCTGCACCTGCACCCTTATCGTCAGCAGAAGTCTTCTTAGGAGTATAGGGTGTGTGAGTGCAGTCCTTGGGAAAGTGCTTGCCTGTTACTCTCTCAATCATATACATCATGTAAGGAGCATATGGCAAGTTCCTTCTCCCATCATCCATGGCAGTGGCTAACTCAACCCACATAAATCTTAGCACATTGAACCTCCTGCCTCTAGGGAACCGAGCAAGCACATCTCTCACATAGCCATTCAAATCTGATGCTGCTCCATCCTTTGGATTGATGGTGTTTCTAATTATGTTGTTCACCACATAATAAATCCCAATCGCTCATTTCTTTTGCCAACCTTCTTGCTATCGGATTCTTCCACACATGCCTAAGCTCATCTCGCATGTGCATCAATAGGATCTAAATGCACCGTGTATCCCGTCATAGCCTCCGTGCTACTCTCCAAAACCAAGGATCGACGAAGGTGACAAAGTCAACTCGATAGTGCATAGGTCCTGTCATCCAGCTGAACTACATCCGCCTCCCGATCCCAAAAGTAAGTGGCATGGAACCGAGCAAGCACCTCTCTGTTCCGATCATACCTAAAGGCCATGATCTCCTTCATCTCAAATCTCTCACAGATCTTTATAGCCGCATTGAATTCGAGCTTCTTCGATCTTTCACTTTGTCCCACTCAATATAACCCATATTGCTGATTTTCCTTCTCATGCACACGAGCGATAGAAGTTGGACCGAAAGACATTCCGGAATGCGTAATCAATGCCACCGGTCCGCCTCGCTCATATCGATTTCTCTCTCTTTCAGCCTCAACCATCTTGTATTTCTTGAAGTAATCAATAAGTGGATGAGGTGTCAGTATCTTCAGGAGCATGCATTTCATAGCTATCTCTCTCATCTCGATGTAACCGTCATCAAATTCTCCAATGTGCTCAGGAGTGCCTTGCTGTCCAGCTGGAGGAATAGAGTATCCTTCTCTAATCCTCATCTCCTCATCCCTGATCTGCTGCTCTCTTTCTTCTCTTGTCGGTGGAGCGGCATGAGTTGATGAAGTTCCCGCTCCCTTTCCTCTCGTGAGGTGGTCGCTTAGCAAGAGCTGCTCCCTTCCTTTTTCCTTGATTGCCTCCTCCTTGATCCATCTATGCAACCATACAAGTTGTGTAAGAAATTGTAAGAGAGGTAAAGAATTGGGTGAATGACAACGTTAGTTGAGAAGATAACTTAACGGTGATGTGGTGAGCGAGTTGGCGGTTCTCTGCGAGAGGGTGCGGCACTTGCTGCCGCGTTCCCCCTGCGACCTTTGCCGCACTTGCTCTGCTCACCCCGTCACTTGTTATTTTACTTCCTCAACTAAATTTGTAATCCACTTAACTCTACTACGTTCTCCTGTATTTTTAGAGACACAACTAACAATAGGATTGATACTTTTGCCATGGATTCATTAATGATTTGTAGGATGAATGGTTAGAGAAGATTGGTGCTTAATCTCAATCAATCCGTTAATCCCAAAGGTGAAGAGAACTGCAAGTTTCTGCAGTTGCCAAGTGCTTCTCACACTTGGGCCACGGCACTGCCGCGGGGCACTCTTCCATTCACCATAGAGATCACAAAATTGACTCAAACTAACCATCAATCTCTCTTTCCAATAGTCAATCCTAACCCTAGAACCATGAATCCAAACCCAAAGCATAGCCATTGCATAGATCAGGGCTAGGGTTACCTTTCTTCGCGGATTGAAGAGGGAAGAGGAGAAGAGGCTAGCCAAGCCCTAGGGCAGTGCCTCCCCCTGCGCGAGTGGGGCTTGCCTGGCGCGCCGCGGAGGGGCAAGCAATGCTGCGGTGCGGCGCCTTTTGGTGGCGCCCTAGCTCGTGGAAGAGAGGAGGAGCGACTCCTGCGGAAAGAATGAGGAAACGAAGGGAATGAACTGGAGGCCGAAGGGGTAGAAAAGGAAAGAACACGGGCCCACCAGTTTAGATGCGGGCCGATCTCCAAAAAAAACAGACCACAACTGCCGTGCCCTTGGCGCAAGATCACCGCACTAGCCCAAGAAGAGACTATACCGCTTTAACGCCTATATAATTTTCTCTACATTTGATATGGACACATATTGTTATAAAATCATGACCGAAAACATATCATCAATACAAGCTATGGTCATGATCTTACAAACCAAGATTTTGAAATCGTTTTGAAAGACATGAAAGTAACTTTGAAAGCTTTATCCTAGCACACTAGTAGAGCAATCAGAGGCATGCTAGATTTCAAACCACATTGCTGGAATCAAGAATATTTAGTTCACCACGCAGCTCACAGAACCTTGACTCGTCAAGAGGCTTAGTGAAGATATCGGCTAGTTGTTTTTCGGTGCTCACATAGCGAAGTTCGATATCTCCTTTGGTTTCGTGGTCTCTCAAGAAATGATGTCGGATGTCTATGTGTTTGGTCCTTGAGTGGTTTACAGGGTTGTTTGCAAGCTTTATGGCACTTTCATTGTCACACAAAAGTGGGATTTTGGTGAAACGACATCCGAAATCAAGAAGGGTCTCGCTTCATCCAAAGTAGTTGAGCACAACAAGCACCGGCTGCAACATACTCGGCCTCGAGGTGGATAGGGCTACACAATTTTGCTTCTTAGAGCTCCAAGACACTAGGGACCGTCCAAGGAATTGACATGTCCCCGAAGTGCTTTTTCTCTCTACTTTGCAACCGGCATAATCAGAATTTGAATAGCCAAGTAGAGTGAACTTGGAGCCCTTGGGATACCACAAGCCAAGGTTAGGTGTGTGAACTAGATATCTCAAGATCCTTTTAACGGCCATTAAATGGCACTCTTTCGGGTCGACTTGAAATCTAGCACACATGCACACACTAAGCATAATATCTCGGCCTAGATGCACAAAGGTAAAGCAAGGATCCAATCATGGAGCGATATACCTTTATGTCTCGCAGATTTCCCTTTTGAATCAAGCTCAAGATGCCCATTTGATGCCATGGGAGTATTGATAGGCTTGGCCTTATCCATGTCAAACTTCTTCGAATATCATGGGTGTACTTGGTTTGACTTAGAAAAGTCCCTTCCTTCAATTGCTTGATTTGGAACCCGAGGAAGAACTTTAGCTCACCCATCATGGACATCTCAAACTTTTGTGTCATAGTCCTACTAAACTCTTCAACATACACATGGTTAGTACTACCAAATATTATGTCATCGACATATATTTGGCACACAAAGATATCATTTCCAACTTTATGAGTGAAGAGAGTAGGATCGGCTTTGCCTATTTCAAAGCCTTGTTTAAGCAAGAATTCCTTAAGGCATTCATACCATGCTCTAGGAGCTTGTTTCAGCCCATAGAGCGCCTTTCGGAGTTTGTAGACATGATGTGGGAACTTGGGATCTTCAAAACCCGGTGGTCGCTTGACATACACTTCTTCTTGTATAGGACCATTGAGGAAAGCACTCTTCACATCCATTTGATGTAGCTTGAAGTCATGATGGGCAGCAAAGGCTAAAAGCATTCGAATTGCTTGAAGCCTTGCCACCGGTGCAAAGGTTTCCTCAAAGTCCAAGCCTTCAACTTGTGTGAAGCCTTGAGCCACCAATCTGGCCTTGTTCCTTGTTACAACTCCATTCTCATCTTGCTTGTTGCGGAAAACCCATTTGGTACCAATGATGTTTGTGTTGGGTCTTTCCACTAAAGTCCACACTTGGTTTCTTTTAAAGTTGTTGAGCTCTTCTTGCATGGCCATGACCCAATCCGGATCACCAAGTGCTTCCTTTACCTTGAGAGGCTCCAAAGAGGAAACAAACAAGTAAAATTGGCAAAAATTGACCAAGTGAGAACGAGTTGTTACCCCTCTTTTGATACTCCCAAGGATATTGTCAACGGGATGGTCACGTTGAATAGTTTGCCTTAGCCTTGGATGCTCAACACTTTCATCTTCATTTTCTTCATAACCATCGGCATCTTCTTGCTCAAGTATAGGCTCCGGGTTGAGCCCTTGAACTGGTGAAGTAGGAGTTGGAGAAGCCTGGCTGGCGAGGTGGAGGGCGCGGCACTCGGCTTGCCGCATCGCGATCTCCGGCGGTGTGAGTCTTTGCGGCTTCTTACGAGTTTGTCGGCGGAAATTGGTGCAACGGCGGCTTGGGAATCCTCATCATCGACCCTTGTTCTTCTTGTGGTCTTACATCACCAATGGCCATTTGCTTGATTGCCTTACAAGGTGGATCCTCCTTTCCTACAACACTTGAATCAATTTGCTCTACTTGAGAGCCGTTAGATTCATCAAATGTCACATCTACCGTGACCTCGGTTCTACCCAAGGTTTTGTTGAAGACACGGTAGGCATGCTCATTTGATCCATAACCAATAAGAATTCCTTCATCTACCTTAGATGCAAACTTAGGGGCTTTGGGTCTTTTGTTAAGTATGAAACACTTGCACCCAAAAACCCTAAAGTAAGACACCTTTGGTTTGTTACCGGTTAGAATCTCATAGGAAATCTTGTTGAGCTTCTTGTGTAAGTAGAGGCGGTTGATGGCATGGCAAGCTGTCTTGACGGCATCTACCCAAAATAGATCCGAAGTCTTGTACTCATCAAGCATTGTTCTTGCCATGTCAATGAGTGTTCTATTCTTCCTCTCTACTACACCATTCTCGTGGGGGTGTATGGTGCTGAAAATTCATGCTTGATGCCTTCATCTTCAAGGAACTCTTCAACTTGAGTATTCTTGAACTCGGTCCCATTATCACTTCTTATCTTCTTGATTTGGAGACCAAATTCTCTTTGTGCCCTTCTAACAAAAGTCTTCACTTTGTCCCGTACCCGGCACTTATCATAGACAAAGAATACCCAAGTGAAGCGAGAATAATCATCAACAATAACCAAGCCATACTTATCACCCCCTAGGCTGAGGTAGGCAACCGGTCCAAAGAGATCCATATGAATCAACTCCAAGGGTCGAGTGGTAGTCATGATGCTCTTTGGTGGGTGAGGTACGCCCACTTGCTTCCCCGCTTGGCATGAGCCGCATATCCCGTCTTTCTCAAATTGAACATTAGTTAGTCCAAGAATATGGTTGTCTTTTTGGAGTTTGGCCAAGTTCCTCATCCCAACATGAGCTAGTCGGCGATGCCATAACCAACCCATGCTGGATTTTGCCACTAAACAAATCTCAAGCTTAGCTTCCCTTTGCTGAAATCAACTAGGTACAAACTTTATTCTTGAGTTTTCCCGTAAAGACAATAGAGGAATCCTCCCTCTTAAAGACTTCCACACCCACATCGCTGAAGAGACAATTGTAGCCCGTCTCACACAATTGTGAAACAGCATACAACATTGAACTTCAATGATTCAACATGAAAGACATTTGCAATTGAATGCTCAAGTGTTATAGCAACTTTACCAAGACCAACTACTCCCCTTTAGAGTTATCAAGAAAGATGATGTTGTCACCGACTTTTGTAGTTGGGGAATAGGATGAAAACATACTCTTGTCTCCGGTCATATGATTTGTACATCCACCGTCAAGCACCCAACTTGACCCACCGGAGAGTATGCCCGCAACACAAGTTTAGTTGCTTGATTTAGGTCCCCAATCTTTCTTGGGGACTTCAAGGTTAGTCACAAGAACTTTGGGAACCCAAATAGAAGTATTGCGAAAAACATTTCTACCATTGCCAACAAATTTGGCAAACACCTTCCCCTTAGTGTCATGCTGCAAAACAAAGTTAGAGTTCAACACTTGGAGAGGTGTCTTGACACTTGATTGATAGAAGCCTTCTTTCTTAGGTGCCATGGTAGAAGTATTTGACTTCTTGGGGATCTGATTCTTCTGTGGAACCTGCTTCTTGGGCTTAACATGAGAAGCAGCAGTGCTGGTAGCCTTCCCTTTCTGTGGGGGTGCGGCACTGCCGCGCCCACCCGCGGCACTGCCGCGCTTGGCAGCTGCTGCAGGCTGGGGCTGCTTCTGTGCCACACTCTGTGCAGGCTTATCTGTACCAGCCTTGCCCTTGCTCATGAATTGGACACACTCGATACCATTTACCATCTTTCTTCCATTTGTCTTGGCACCTTTCTTGAGTCCAAGCCCATCCTTGATGCGAGGATTTCTTCCATCTTTATATTGTGGCATCTTTGGTTGATTCACTTTGCCACCGTCACTTGCTTGCTCGTTTTTGCCTTTTGTGTCCAGCATGTTGTTCAACCTAGCAATCTCATCCTTCATAGCTCTCATATTTGCAAGGTTAGTGGAATAAGCATTTATATCAAGATTATAGCACTTTCCACAACCTTCACCGGTGGAGGCCTTAGAATTGTCACTTGAGCTAGAGAGAGGTGGGGTGCTCTCACAAAAATGAATATATTGCTTCTCAAGTTTGTTGTGCTTTTCAACTAAGACACAATACTTGTCATTGAGTGCAATATTGATCTTCTTTGTAAGAGCAAGCTCTTTCCTCAAAGAGCTTGTTTCCCTTTTCTCTTGCTCAAAAGCTTCCTCACTATCAATATAGAGATTTTCGGTCTTTTTCGATGACATTTTCTCTATGTTCTAGCTCGGCTTTGACATGTTCTAATTCCTCCATGAGTGCTTTAATAAAACGCTCGGTTCTAGGATCAAGATTCTTAGCGGGCTTCAAGCTCTCACTAGAATCTTCATCACTAGAATCACTTAGGTCACTACTTGAGATGTCACTAGGAGGTGGAGAAGAGGATTTCTTGTTCGGTTTACCTTTTCACCTTTTGCCATAAGGCAAATGTGATAAGAGTCATCATCATCGGACATGTTGTTGAAGAGTCTTGGTGAAGAAGATGTGTTGTGTATAGCTACTTTGTTGCAATCTCTCCATCTTCATCACTTGACTCTCTAGTTGAGTCCCACTCATGCCCAATGTGTGCCTCCCGGCATTCTTGTATCTTCTCTTCCCATCTTTTCTTTCTTTCTTGTTCTTGCCTTGATTCTTCTCAAGTGGACATTCAGCAATAAAGTGCTCGGTGCTGCCACATCTCGAAACATGTCCTCTTTTTCTTGCTTGGGAACCTTCTCTTGGTGAGTTTGTAGCCATTGTTCTTGATGTCTTTGTTGTAGTTCTTTATAAACAATGACATGTCTTCTATCCTCTTGTGATCAGCCCCATTGTCCTCACTTTCACTTGATGTGGATGTTGAATCTTCTTCTTGTGGTGCTTGCTTGATCTCCTTGGGCCGACTTGTTGAAGCATGCTTGCTGCCCTTATGATTGCAAGCTGAAGTATGCTTGTGGGGCTTGCTAGCTTTGAGTGCAACTTCCTTGATCTTCATCCCATCAAGCTTGGATTGAAGCTCACCGAGCCTCTTTCTCTCATTTGCTTCTTCTCTTTGCATATCAAAAGTCAACAACCGTCCAAGCACATCATTTGGAGTGAAGTGCTCAAACTTCTTCTTGTCTCTAATTAATGTCACAACGGTTTCATTTCTTGGAGAATAGGCTTCAAGCATCACCTTCACCACTTTGTGATCATCAAGATCCTCACACCCAAATCCTTTGATTTGTCCAACCAACACCATCAACCTATCAAACATTTCTTGTGGCCCTTCTTCACCTTTAATCACAAACCGGTTGAGCTTGGCCATCAAGACTTCAATTCTTTCCTTCCTTACTTTATCCACACCTTCATGAGCAATGATCAAGGCATCCCAAATCTCTTTTGCCACATTGTCATTCATCACTCGGTTGTACTCATTTCCATCAAGAGCACTCAACAAGATGCTTGTGGCTTGACTATTGAATTGGGCGCTAAGAATTCTTCATTGGTTGGGTCTTCGGGGTTTTGTGGCTGCTGCACTCCCTTCTCCACAATCTCCCAAAGCCCTTGATGAACACCCGAAAGATAGTTTCTCATCAAGTGCTTCCACTTGGCATAGTTAGTCCCATCAAACCGGGGTAACTTGCCCATGGGCACATTGACAATAGACTTGCGATCACGATGAGTTAGATGAGAATAATTAAAGGATACAGCGGTGTATTTCTTCTTGTTGTTGCCGCTGCCGCCCTTGTCCTTGATGCTCTTCTTCTCATCCTTCTTGTGGCTTCCTTTGGGATTCTTGGAAGAGTGATATGAGACATCATCATCACCATCATCCGAGCTCTTTGGAGAGCTCACTAGATGATGACAACTCCATCTCTTGCTTCTTCTTCTTCTCCTCTTCCTTAGCTAGTGCCTTAGCTTTTCTTCTTTCTTCTCTTTGCTCTCGGATAACTCTTCTAGCTTCTTTTACTCGCTCAACTTATCCTCGAGCTCTCTTCTTTTCTTGAGTGCATCTCTTCTTTCCTTCTTTCTTCTTCTTCTCTCGGCTTCACTCACATCCGTGGTCTTGCCACCATCTCGGATAGTGGCATTATCGCCGATAGACATAGAAGCGTCCACCGCTGTCCTCGTGGTGTGCGGTTCAACACTCTTTGCTTTGGGAGCATGCCTTGATGCCCCGACTTCTTCCATACTTCACGCGGTTAAGCGTATACGAAGCAACGAGGCTCGATACCACTTGTAGGATCTCCGGAAGAGTAAAACGGCCTAGAGGGGGTGAATAGGCCTGCAACAAAATTTCTTCGAACCGCATCGGTCCAGGAGGGCGCGGCACCGCCCGCTGTACATTGTGTAACCGCCACGCCACGCTATGCGAGACGAAACGAATAGAGTGTAAATCGAAATCGTACGAAACAAGTTTACCCAGTTGCTCTCCAAGCTTCCTACACCTCCAGAGAGTACAGAACAAGAGCCAAACACAGCTCAAGAGGTAGTAGGAAGTAGATCGACCTCAAACCCTAGAAACTTATCAACAACAAGTAAGAATACGAAAACAGAACAGCACAAGGTGACACAAGTGTTTAACCCGTGGTTCAGCTCGCCACAAAGGCTGGCCTACGTCCACGTTGTTGAGGAAGTCCACGACTTGAAGCTCACCACTAGGCTAGCTTTCTCCTCGGTCTCAAGTCAAGAGAGTGAACTCTTGAGATGAGGGGTGATTTCTTAGTATTGAGGTGAGGTTACAAACCTCCCTAGGCGCCACACGAGTTGGCGGCTCTAGGGTGACGCCTAGCCGGCTAGGAGCAAAGCTCCAAGAGTAACAAACCCTAGAGCGCCGGCCAAACGTGCACCAAATGCTCTTTTGACAGTGGGAATCAGTGGATCCACTCTCCAATCGAAGTTTGCTGCCCTTTTCCTCAAGAATCCGTGGTGGAATCAAGGGGAATGAGTTTGGAGCTTGGGGGAGCAATGGAGGGAGAGAGAGAGGAGCTTTTCTGGTGCTTGCAACGGTTATGTCGCGAGGTAGATGAAGAGGTAAGTGAGTGGGCCGACAGATGGGTATAAATACCCCGGGTCCCAACGGTCACTTATAGACGCGCACCGCCGCGCCCTAGGCAGCGGCACGCGCGCCCCCAAAACAGCAAGAAGATTTTTGAGTTGTTGGTGGGCCGTTTTGGTGGCCGGATGAGGTTGGTGTTTAAGGATTGAGCATTTGGTAACACTTTTGACTAACAACCTTAGGATCCCTCTTAATAGTACGGCTTTTCTAAACTCAAATTCAAACCGAAAATGAATTTAAACCTTCTTTGAATTCGGCAAAGCCTCCTTTTAGAAACGGGGACCCCTCCAACTGTACATCAATCTTCCGTATTTCAATGCCTCTTGTCATCTCAATAAGTCTCATTAGTTCCCTAATTTGGTGGTCATCAACGCCAAAACCCACATTAGGGCTTGATTGCACTTACAGTAATAGCAGGACCCAACTTAATTGGATAAGCTAGAGAGTCCTTTTGTCACTAAATGATTATTAATAAGCTCATCTTTTGGCAAAGAAAAGGAGTCGGCTAAACCCACTAAAAAGCCTGGCATCCACCAAAGAGTCTTTATTTTCTTTTTAGTCGGGTAAGTCTTGCTGAGTACAATGTACTCAGGGTGCAATTCCTAATGTTGTTGTAGGTTGGAGAGCTACTGCCGTGGCGACACGGTGGACTTATATCCCACTACGGGAGGACTAGACTGCGGGCCAAGTCAACTCTTACACCTCTTCTACCTGCTGTTGATGGAGTCGACCCTGAGCTGGCACTGTATTTAAAAGTAGTTCTATAACTCCAGTGGAAATGATTGAAGACAATCTGGAAAGCTTATCAAATTTACCATCAATCATCTCAAGACATCGAGATATGATTCCTAACTTAACTGGTCCTAAAACAGACAACATCAGAACTGGTTCTGAACCAACAGCAACCAAACAACACTTTTAACCAAGTTGCTAGAGCCATAGCTCCTAAACTAATCATCCAATGATCACCAAATTTCAACAGTAGATCCATATACTAATTTCAAATCAATCATATAAAGACAAGTTTCCCAGAAAGCCAATTTATAATTGGGTTAAGCATGACATCATGCAAGCAACCCCAATTTAACCGACTATGGGTTGAACAGCAACCCATAGCTACATACATCCTAAAATTCTACAAAAATTATAGTAGATAACATCTGGTAATGCCAGTGCATCATCCAAGTTTCACTCCAATTGGATGATCCTA
The DNA here is from genome assembly GCA_018135685.1 of Themeda triandra. Lineage (NCBI taxonomy): Eukaryota > Viridiplantae > Streptophyta > Magnoliopsida > Poales > Poaceae > Themeda > Themeda triandra. The sequence continues at coordinate 23,492 of JAENPR010001132.1, read as the reverse complement.
CTGTCCTACACAAAATTCACAAGTGGCATGGCAGAGGGTCACCTAAAAATACTTTGTACTACGAAGTTAATCAAACCATGCATCTCATTACACCAGGGGCTAAATCATAACATATAATGAGCCCATAAAAAGTATCAACCCCATATCACACCTATATAATTCATTTATGAATTATTTCCCGCCTAGCCTTCCTAGCACACTTGAACTACAACTCCTAAATTTCTCATAGCAAGCATACCTCATATCTTTACTACAGCAAAAGCATGGCAATACAAGATCATAGAAACAAGAATCACATTTTTCAGAGCATCCTATAATTACTTATGAATTTCCTAATATTAATTCATATATAAAAATTAAATAAATCTACACAGAAAAGTTTCACCAACATGCAAACTCATATTTTCTATGCATAGTTCAATCCATAACAAAAATACTGCAAGTTGAATAACTCGATTTTGACATTCCTAGCCCCCTCTATGATTTTTGCAAGATTAAAACCAAAATCTGAAAATTATATTACGAAAATCATATAAGACAAACACTTTTCATTTGGACCCCTGTACTTCCTAGAAACTATCTGAGCCTACATATGTAAATTGTCCTCTCTGGTAATCAAGCATCAGGAACCCTAGAAAGAGTTTCTAATTAAGTTCCGACCTTCTTCTTCTACCTTACGCTCTGTACGAGCACGGGAGTTCGGGGACAGCCGACGCAGGCTCGCCGGTCGACGTGGAGATGGAGGCGAGTCCCCAGGAGGCCCATGGGCGTTCGTGGGTGGCCTCAGATGGCCATCCCCCGAGGCGACCCGGCGCGGCCGGTCACCCGACGCCGCGGCTGCGTGCGCGGAGCGGCTCCCGCCGACGGCGCCCGTGGGGAAGGTGCTCTGGCCATCCTCGGCGTCCGGCGAAGGACGCGAGCGAGGCAGGCGGGGATGGCGAAGATGATTGTGGTTTCGGAAAGGAAAATGCGTGGCGAGGAGCCCTCGCGACGGCGGCCTAGTAGCGGCGGTAATGGCGGCTTCGGCCGCGGCTCTGCGGCAGCTCGAAAGGGAGGCAGCCTTGCGCGCGCGAAGCTGGGCGAGCTCGAGCGCTGACCCGGGCTCGGTGAAGCGGTGCGGTGGCGCAGTGGTGGAGGCGGAGCAGCTGCCGGTGCTTGGCCATGGCGACTCCCACCGTCCTGCGTGCGGTGAAGACAGAGAGGAGGAGGAGGCAGAGAAGAGTGAGGCGAGGGAAGTGGGGAGTGAGGAGAGGGAATGGCCGGGTGGTGTCCCCCTTCAGGGCGAGGTGGCCTGGGGTGCCAGGAGCTGCTCGCCACGCGGCGCCCATGCCCCCAGGCGGCCATGGCGTGCGGACACGGGGGCCTGCCTGTCTCCGTCGGAGAGGATGACAGGTGGGTCCCGCTAAAATTATTTTTATTAAATTTTAAAAGTGACAGCGCACGGTTTTTAAAGCACGTGTATCTCTTAAACTAAGCCGATTTAGGAAAAACTTTCAACACGAAAAGTGATCCTCTCAATGAGTAGAATATTTCTCCTCAAGGAAGTTTGGTCAGATTCCGCATCGTTTTCAAAAATATAAAATCCCAAAGAAAATACCCTCTAAAATCCAATAAATGGGAAAACAGCCCCCTAGGCTGGTCTTTCTCATCAAAAATATATGCCTTCCACCCATTTTCACAAAAAGTGTTTTTTAGGAGTTTTATTCCTTATAAAATTTTCCATCTAAAAGCTTTAGACCCCAAAAGTATTTGGAATGTCTGAGAAATACTTTTTCACAAAACCAACAAAAACATTCAATAATTCCAAGCAGTCAGCCTATTAATCCAAGCATCACTATCCAACTCAAGTAAACTAATTGCAATCCTTTAAGAGTATTCTCAATCATATATTACCACTATACTTAACACTACCAATATCATTTGCAGGCATTCATCAAAGATAATCTATCTTAGCAAGATAAGCAATCATACACCACATAACAGGATGATAATGCATGCTTATGCAAATGATGACATGCTTAAGCAAGTTTAATTAGTGCTTAACACTGGAGGTGTTACAGCTCTACCCCCCTTAAAAGAAATCTCGTCCTCGAGATTTGGTCGGATTAGTTTTGGTTTTCGAAAAGAACGATTCCTCACATAACGACATTTTTGTTTCCACAAGTACCAACCCTTCCGACATTCTGGATATGATTGCTTCCTGTATTTACGACATACAAGACCCAAAAGAATCTCGTCCCAACTCGAAGGTAGCTTATAGTCGTATATCACCTTCACTTACATGGCAGGGTCCGGCATGATCCGACTCCTACCATGGTGGGAGTGTTTTCTTTATTCCTAATCACTAACAACAACTAGCCGATATCGCTAGAATGAATTATGGTGGTGGCCCCGAGTGGGACACTGCGGCATTCAAAGTCCCACACCACGAAACAACCTTGCAAACTACTCATAATTCCTCACGGATGGTTCAGAGCTTCCATACGCAAGGAATGCCGAGTAGGTTAGACGATCAACCGTCTCATCCTGGTCCATGGGTCGATCCCTAACAACTAGTTGGCTTCTTGAGCACTTCAGGGAAAGGCTTCATGGTCAACATTATCACAATATGACCAATGGATATTGACGATAACCAAGGTAGAGTCACACAGAATTACATCGAGGTAATCCGTGTGCGAGGTTAACAAAGAGTAGGTCATTTGATCTAAAAGGAGTTTGGTCGATTCCCACTAGATTTGGAGATATAAATTTCCAAATGAAAATAGCTCTAAAATTCCCCAAAATAGAGAAACAACCCCAAACCAGTCTTTTTTCTCGCCGTTTTGGAAATCTTGCACTCATTTTCAAGAAAAGTGAGTATTGGGACTTTTGATCCTTATAAAATTCTACACCGAAAAGGTTTAGGGCGCATCGCCATGCAAAACTCCTATCAAGCTCTTTTGAAGCGGTCAAAACAGACACTTTTATAGGCCTAACATGATCAACACACAAAGAAGCATGATTAACCAAAGTTGTTAACATAACCCTAGGTTCATTTGGTGTCCTAATCATGTCTAGATTATTTTATTGGTCAATCATCAAGCACTTGTATTACTTTACCCTAAACACAGGCAGTTCAGGCATAATCAAGCATCAAGGTGAAATGCATGTCAAGTCTGTGATGCACTGCAAATGATATGATTATGCCGGTGATGTGCAGAGCTAAATCATGATTAACATCCTGGATGTTACAACTTTCCTAATACTTTGTCAGATGCAAAAATGGCCTTTGTATGAAATGTAGTTCATGATGAGTGGACCAAAGTTGGTATTCAAGACACTTCAGTTTGAGACCATCTAGGGTTTCAAATCTCGGATACGAGGTGCCAAAATTCAAAAAATCAATGTTTTAGTGGTACAAGCTCTGTCAAATGAAGAGTTGACCATTACACCAAATGTTTATCATGATGAGTGTGACAGACCTTGTGTTCATCACTTTTGCAATTGAGGCCATTTAGGGCTGGGTCAAAGTGGATTATCACAAAAATCTCAGATTTGACCAAGTCAAACATAGTCAAATTGAGGCACCAAACGACCTCAGATGGAAAACATCTGAATACAAGGGTGATATAACTCATCAAGATACACAATTGATAGATAGGTCACTTTTGCATTTGAGACAGTGCTACCCAACACGAGTCACAAATTCTTGAATCTCACATGGACTTTATGGAAATGTATGTGGCACGTGTGGATTTGGAGCTATACTTTCCTAACACTTTGTCAGATGCAAAAATGGCCTTTGTATGAAATGTAGTTCATGATGAGTGGCCCAAAGTTGGTATTCAAGACACTTCAGTTTGAGACCATCTAGGGTTTCAAATACTGGATACGAGGTGCCAAAATTCAAAAATTTAAAGTTTTAGTGGTACAAGCTCTGTCAAATGAAGAGTTGACCATTACACCAAATGTTTATCATGATGAGTGTGACAGGCCTTGTGTTCATCACTTTTGCATTTGACGCCATCTAGGGCTGAGTCAAAGTGGATTATCACAAAAATCCAAGATTTGACCAAGTCAAATATGGTCAAACCATGTCAAATCTCTAGAAAAAAAAACTAAGATCGTGTGGGGACTTAGTTTACTGTTTATGTGCTTAGAAAAAAATTTGAAGCCAATTTGACATGGGAATACACGAGTTTTCTATTTATTACTAATATATCTAGTATTTTCAATAAATAATAATCACCGCTCGGTGCCACATTTGACACGGGAGTGAGGTTATTTTGAAAACTAAGAATTTTCAAAAAATTTTGACACCACTGCGACTCGACGCGGGTCCAGCGGATCAAACATTTATGCCTTAACCAACGCTCGAGAGGATAACTGCTTTATTCACTACTTCATATGTTTAATAGTTTTTCATTCAAATTTGTAAAATAATTAAAAATCCGAAAAATTTGGAGAGATTAGGACTCGAACGCGGGCCTCACAGGTCACAGGGCGCGGCCTTAACCACTGTGGTAAAGACGACTGTTCGTACGAAACAGGAAATTATTCTGATTAAGGCTTGACAAGTAATCACTTTCGGGGCGCGTTTAGCACCGGCAGTGATGTACTTATCACTGCCGGTTCTGCGCTGGAGCCGGCAGTGATATACATATCAATGCCGGTGCTTTTCAGGAACTGGCAGTGATAACTCCTTGGTATATAAGCGGGCGCGCACGCTACTGAAAATTTCACAAGTCTTTTGAACCACGCGCCCTTTCCCAACTCTGCGGAGCGCCTCGCGCCGTCCGCCGCCCAACGATGCGTCCGCGCCTCCTACGACGCCGTCCGCCGCCCCCAACGACCAGCTGTCCTCCGTCCTGACACGTCGCCGTCTGCCGCCCCGCTCCTCCGCTGACGGCCACGCGACCCGCGGCCACGTTCAGCACCGGCGCCAGCGGCACCACCGGCAGCAAGCGGCACCACCGGCGCCGCCGCCGCCACACCGAAGCTCGCGAGCCCCTGCCCCGCGTCCAGCAATCTCCGGAGCATCGTCCACCCTCACAGGCATCTAGGAGTGTTGACGGTCGTTAAGTGCCAATTTTTACCATCGACTAAATATGAGAAAGGACTAAAATATGTTCACCAACTAGATATAGGGGTTATACGAGAATTCCACGAGTTTTGGTGAATGTCTCATTCTCGGTGTTAGCTGAAAATACCCAAGGAAGGCCCACATGTCGGGTTTACATAGAGATAATCGGGAACCGGTGAAAATTCATGTCTGAAGGTTCGAGAAGGCTCGGACCAAACGGGAGCCCAAACGGGCTCGGTGGTGGGTCGGCCGACTCCCACCTTGGGTCGGCCGATCGCCCACTGGACCAATCGGCATCGGCCTCGCGGATCCCCTTTCCACCGCCTTTGAGGATGAATAATAATCGTCCGTTTAGGTCGGTTTGATCCGAGGGCCGTGGTGCATCCTAGAGGGCTATATAAGCGGGGCCCCCGGCCCCCGGAGGAGGCAATCCCTTAAACCCTAATTCATTATCTCCCGGCGGATCGAGTTGTAGAGCGTCCCTTGAATGGATGACTTCTCCTCTCTAGAGAATTAGAGCTAGACATTCCAATGTAGTAGATTAGATCTAGATGAGAGTTAGGGAGAGCGGAGCTGCGCTCCGGTTCGGAGAAGTCTTCGAGAGATTTGGTATGTCTTTGTATCTACTCTTTGTAAGACTTATGCTTTAATATATTTATCTTCTCTATTCACTTTTATGCCTATATTGTGATTGTTAGTATAGTAGTTATGCTTTAGTATGGGATCTTCGCTCGCATCGAGTGCTCTAGTTATCCTAGGTAATTAGAGTAGTAATTGATAGTGTAGACATGGTGTCTAGACTAGAGGTTACTGAGATTGCACCCAATCCCACGGATTGTTGTGGTAGCCCAGATCGTGACAGGTCCCGACGGCCGTCGTATTCCACCTCGTTCGGGTTGGTGTTTGTAGGACCGTAGTCGGACCTTCCTAGCCCCCTTCTCATCCATGTCCGTGGCTAGTGCTCCGATGTCCTGAAGTGCTATTGTATGATTGCTATATCTATCCATCCCCGTTATCATAGAACCAAAGTAATAGAGAAGTATATAGGAACCTTGATCTCTTCCGTTGTCCTCTCACTCGGCTAGCTACTCATTTATCATAGAATTCTCATATGTGCTTTATTGTTTATATTACCTTTTATATATATATATATCAATTACCCCTGCTTTAGTCTAGTTGGTTTATTAAGTTAGTAGATACATGATGGTGAGTTATCAATTCTTTAACCCTTGCTTCCCTGTGGTAAAATATAAATAACGATACCTGGTTTACTCCCGGTAAAATGCTACAATGGTATGTTCTGTAAACTTATGAATCCTTCTTATTTTAGTTGCACTTAATTTATACCAACAAGCATTTTTGGCGCCGTTGCCGGGGAAGCAATCGGTGTTAAGTTTTTGATAATGATCTTGATGTCTGCTAATTTAGTGTATCACTAGCTTTAGTAGGATTACCCCTTGTTCTGTTGAGTGTGGAATAGACAGGACAAAAGATGTCGTTTCGACCTTCCGACAAGCTTCCACAAGACATTGAAGAGCCCAGGGTCCCTCAACATTCAACTGGAACCCTGCCATCTCACAGGTTTGTGTATACATATATACTATTCTAACCATGTGCAGATTGGAGAAAATGTCGTCGTCAAAATAGGTGATGAACATAGATGCCGCAACACTACTCACAAATTTCATCCTGTGAGTCATGGTAAGTATGATCAAGAACGGTGAGATAGTCTTGCTCATGGACTTTAAAATTATGAGTAGTTATCTTTTAAATTCTTGCACCTCACTACATGTTTACTTTTAAGAATTCATGCATCCACTCCACTCTTTTATGTTTGCTCATCCATTGCATGTTTAGTTTCTTGCATTCATTCATACGTTTTGCATCTAAAAAAAAAAAAAATTTCCTCACCATGATCATGCTCTTTCATCTCTGTCTGCATCCCTTTTATTATAAAAAGATAAAAATATTTCTTGTGATCCTGTTAGAAGACATTTGAGTTAAGGCAGTTCTAGATAACCAAGGCTTAGAGGTTTTTATCACTAATGCTTAATCAGTTCCACAAGCTTTGTTGTCTATTTGAGCTTCACGAACATAAAGGATCAAGAAGAGCTAAATAGGCGGGAAAGACATCCAATCCCCTCGTCGGAGTGCTTTGCCCGTGACACTTGAACACTTCTCAAACAAGCAACTATCTACGACACTCCGGGAGGACTCGAACGTCTTCATTGCCATCGGCAACATCGGCCCGGAGACTATGTCAACATCCGGCAAATTGGGGAGGGCATCCCCGTGTACCAAGCTAAGTGTTTCCAACTTATCTATTTTATGCCTTGTTAGAGTGTGCTTTGTTAAAACAACTAAAAAGATGCATAACCATAGAAACCCGAAAGATTTCCTTATTTATCTTATGGAGAGCTCTTGTAATTGTCTTTAAGTTATCCCGTAGAATAAACTCTACATGGAGATGATTTATAGTTGCTCTGCCGTAATTCCTTTCAAGTACCTAGTTTTCAACCTTGCACTCTCCCGAGTTTTGGACACAACTTGTTTAGATTTGAGATTTGCTCGAACCTAAAACTTGTGGGTAGCAAACACTTGATCTAAGTCTAGGTGGTTGACGGGTATGATATGGGAAGGTTTTGAGCCGTCCATCTTGTTCCTAGAGATACTAGAGTTCGGAGAATTTATCTTTGAAAACATTAAATTCCTGCATGATGAGTTCCTTTATGATGAGAGTTCAAATTCCTACCACAACCATATATTCATGCTTACTAGATTAGGAAGACACATCTATTATATAGATCATAATGTAGGCATTGAGTGTAGTCTTTATAGGCATTGAGTGTGGTTATCTTGTGGACCCATAAGGAATCATCATGCAGTAAAAGTCAATACTATGTGCTCTCTATCCATTGATCTATGCTACTACCTCCTCGAAGCATGCACCCATTTTATAACTACTACATTCATTCTATTTACTTTCCTGTCCCTAGAAGTACCACCCACATATAGATCCACATCCACCACATATTGTGCTATCTCTACCACCGGAGATACGCACTCATGCTGCTCCTACTGCGGGAGTACGCATCCATCCATCCATCCATCCATCCACATATACATACGCCATTCATTTCACTTCATCCCGAGAAAAGGTTCTACTCCTATCCCGGGAGTGAACATCTAGAAATAATCATCGTCGTTCCAATTGCCTACATAAAAGCTCCGGTCATTATCATTTCAAGTTATATACTCCCCGTTGCTAAAGTTTTGTTTTCGTAGGATTGGTTGCTATGTAAAAAAAAAAAAAGAAAAAAAAAGAAAAAAGAGAAAGAAAAAAGAAAGAAAAAAAGAGAAAAAAAAAAGAAAAGAGAGCGAGCCAAGTCCTTCCTTTCAAGGTTTCAAGGTTTTCGAATAAAGGGAGTCATGTTATCCCCAAAGGAGCAAGTGTAGAAGTAGATGTTCACCAAGTGATCACTCCTCATAATCATTTCCTTATCATCATCATCTTATCATCCATTCCATTTCCTCATTCACATGCACATATGACTTTATTATTATTTTAGTTCCTACTGGATCCATGGTTTAACTGTGCAATATATGCAAGTGAGTTTTGAGTGTCTCCCCACCTATAAGCTCCACATAAGCCTATTAGAAAGTAGGGTGAGAGAGAAAGGCACTTTCCACTATGCCTTAGTTCCACAAATACCATATATTTTGAGAGAAGAGAGAAGGCATACACTACTCATGCCTTGGAGAGGATCCGAAATACTACAAATGAGAGACCTGAAAGGTTCATACAAGGAACTCTGAGTTTTATTTGAAAATCTTGCAAAAACTCCGGAATAATAGTTGATCAAAGAGCGAGAAACATGGTGCTTGACTTGACTGTTCTATCTTTCAACTACTCAAGACCCAAGTGACGGTTACAAGCCCCATGGTGAAAGGTAATATGAGTAAGTTTTGAGTCAGAATAGTTCACTCTAATTCGGAGGAGAGTTCTTGTTTGAACGCATGTGTACTTGTGAGGAGTAAAAGCATAGTAGCAACTCCTGATCCATCACTGAGTTTATCTTTGCTCAGGGACGAGCAAAAGGTAAGCTTGGGGGAGTTGTTGACGGTTGTTAAGTGCCAATTTTTACCATCAACTAAATATGAGAAAGGACTAAAATATGTTCACCAACTAGATATAGGGGTTATACTGACAGAATTCCACGAGTTTTGGTGAATGTCTGTTCTACAGGGTGTTAGCTGAAAATACCCAAGGAAGGCCCACATGTCAGGTTTACATAGAGATAATCGGGAACCGGTGAAAATTCTGTAATCTGGAAGGTTCGAGAAGGCTCTGGACCAAACGGGAGCCCAAACGGGCTCAGTGGTGGGTCGGCCGACTCCCACCTTGGGTCGGCCGACTGCCCACCTGGACCAATCAGCATCAGCCTCGCGGATCCCTGTTCCACCGCCTTTGAGGATGAATAATAATCGTCCGTTTAGGTCGGTTTGATCCGAGGGCTGTGGTGCATCCTAGAGGGCTATATAAGCGGGCCCCCGGCCCCTGGAGGAGGCAATCCCTTAAACCCTAATTCATTATCTCCCAGCGGGATCGAGTTGTAGAGCGTCCCTTGAATGGATGACTTCTCCTCTCTAGAGAATTAGAGCTAGACATTCCAATGTAGTAGATTAGATCTAGATGAGAGTTAGGGAGAGCGGAGCTGCGCTCCGGATTACGGAGAAGTCTTCGAGAGATTTGGTATGTCTTTGTATCTACTCTTTGTAAGACTTATGCTTTAATATATTTATCTTCTCTATTCACTTTTATGCCTATATTGTGATTGTTAGTATAGTAGTTATGCTTTAGTATGGGATCTTCGCTCGCATCGAGTGCTCTAGTTATCCTAGGTAATTAGAGTAGTAATTGATAGTGTAGACATGGTGTCTAGACTAGAGGTTACCTGAGATTGCACCCAATCCCACGGATTGTTGTGGTAGCCCCAGGATCGTGACAGTCCTGACGGCCGTCGTATTCCACCTCGTTCGGGTTGGTGTTTGTAGGACCGTAGTCGGACCTTCCTAGCCCCCTTCTCATCCATGTCCGTGGCTAGTGCTCCGATGTCCCGAAGTGCTATTGTATGATTGCTATATCTATCCATCCCCTGTTATCATAGAACCAAAGTAATAGAGAAGTATATAGGAACCTTGATCTCTTCCGTTGTCCTCTCACTCTGGCTAGCTACTCATTTATCATAGAATTCTCATATGTGCTTTATTGTTTATATTACCTTTTATATATATATATATATATATCAATTACCCCCGCTTTAGTCTAGTTGGTTTATTAAGTTAGTAGATACATGATGGTGAGTTATCAATTCTTTAACCCTTGCTTCCCGTGGTAAAATATAAATAACGATACCTGGTTTACTCCCCGTAAAATGCTACAATGGTATGTTCTCAGGCGCTTGAATCCTTCTTATTTTAGTTGCACTTAATTTATACCAACAAGCATTTTTGGCGCCGTTGCGGGGAAGCAATCGGTGTTAAGTTTTTGATAATGATCTTGATGTCTCTAATTTAGTGTATCACTAGCTTTAGTAGGATTACCCCTTGTTCCGTTGAGTGTGGAATAGACAGGACAAAAGATGTCGTTCGACCTTCCGACAAGCTTCCACAAGACATTGAAGAGCCCAGGGGTCCCTCAACATTCAACTGAACCCCGCCATCTCACGAGGTTTGTGTATACATATATACTATTCTAACCATGTGCGATTGGAGAAAATGTCGTCGTCAAAATAGGTGATGAACATAGATGCCGCAACACTACTCACAAATTTCATCCTGTGAGTCATGGTAAGTATGATCAAGAACGGTGAGATAGTCTTGCTCATGGACTTTAAAATTATGAGTAGTTATCTTTTAAATTCTTGCACCTCACTACATGTTTACTTTTAAGAATTCATGCATCCACTCCACTCTTTTATGTTTGCTCATCCATTGCATGTTTAGTTTCTTGCATTCATTCATACGTTTTGCATCTAAAAAGAAAAAAAAATTTCCTCACCATGATCATGCTCTTTCATCTCGTCTGCATCCCTTTTATTATAAAAAGATAAAAATATTTCTTGTGATCCTGTTAGAAGACATTTGAGTTAAGGCAGTTCTAGATAACCAAGGCTTAGAGGTTTTTATCACTAATGCTTAATCAGTTCCACAAGCTTTGTTGTCTATTTGAGCTTCACAGAACATAAAGGATCAAGAAGAGCTAAATAGGCAGAAAGACATCCAGTCCCCTGTCGGAGTGCTGCCCGTGACACTTGAACACTGTCTCAAACAGCAACTATCTACGACACTCCAGGAGGACTCGAACGTCTTCATTGCCTGTCAGCAACATCAGCAGACTATGTCAACATCCAGCTTGGGGGAGGGCATCCCCCGTGTACCAAGCTAAGTGTTTCCAACTTATCTATTTTATGCCTTGTTAGAGTGTGCTTTGTTAAAACAACTAAAAAGATGCATAACCATAGAAACCCGTAAAGATTTCCTTATTTATCTTATGGAGAGCTCTTGTAATCTGTCTTTAAGTTATCCCGTAGAATAAACTCTACATGGAGATGATTTATAGTTGCTCTCCGTCGTAATTCCTTTCAAGTACCTAGTTTTCAACCTTGCACTCTCCCGAGTTTTGGACACAACCGTTTAGATTTGAGATTTGCTCGAACCTAAAACTTGTGGGTAGCAAACACTTGATCTAAGTCTAGGTGGTTGACGGGTATGATATGGGAAGGTTTTGAGCCGTTGTCCATCTTGTTCCTAGAGATACTAGAGTTACGGAGAATTTATCTTTGAAAACATTAAATTCCCGCATGATGAGTTCCTTTATGATGAGAGTTCAAATTCCTACCACACCATATATTCATGCTTACTAGATTAGGAAGACACATCTATTATATAGATCATAATGTAGGCATTGAGTGTAGTCTTTATAGGCATTGAGTGTGGTTATGCTGTGGACCCATAAGGAATCAGTCATGCAGTAAAAGTCAATACTATGTGCTCTCTATCCATTGATCTATGCTACTTCTGTCCTCAGAAGCATGCACCCATTTTATAACTACTACATTCATTCTGTGTTACTTCTGTCCCTAGAAGTACCACCCACATATAGATCCACATCCACCACATATTGTGCTATCTCTACCCTGGAGATACGCACTCATGCTGCTCCTACTCTGGGAGTACGCATCCATCCATCCATCCATCCATCCACATATACATACGCCATTCATTTCACTTCATCCAGAAAAGGTTCTACTCCTATCCTGGGAGTGAACATCTAGAAATAATCATCGTCGTTCCAATTGCCTACATAAAAGCTCCAGTCATTATCATTTCAAGTTATATACTCCCCGTTGCTAAAGTTTTGTTTTCGAGAGGATTGGTTGCTATGTAAAAAAAAAAGAAAGAAAAAGAAAGAAAAAAAGAGAAAGAAAAAAAGAAAGAAAAAAAGAAAAAAAAAAAGAAAAGAGAGCCAAGTCCTTCCTTTCAGTTTCAAGGTTTTCGAATAAAGGGAGTCATGTTATCCCCAAAGGAGCAAGTGTAGAAGTAGATGTTCACCAAGTGATCACTCCTCATAATCATTTCCTTATCATCATCATCTTATCATCCATTCCATTTCCTCATTCACATGCACATATGACTTTATTATTATTTTAGTTCCTATTGATCCATGGTTTAACTGTGCAATATATGCAAGTGAGTTTTGAGTGTCTCCCCACCTATAAGCTCCACATAAGCCTATTAGAAAGTAGGGTGAGAGAGAGAAGGCACTTTCCACTATGCCTTAGTTCCACAAATACCATATATTTTGAGAGAAGAGAGAAGGCATACACTACTCATGCCTTGGAGAGGATCCAGAAATACTACAAATGAGAGACCCGAAAGGTTCATACAAGGAACTCGAGTTTTATTTGAAAATCTTGCAAAAACTCCGGAATAATAGTTGATCAAAGAGCGAGAAACATGGTGCTTGACTTGACTGTTCTATCTTTCAACTACTCAAGACCCAAGTGACGGTTACAAGCCCCATGGTGAAAGGTAATATGAGTAAGTTTTGAGTCAGAATAGTTCACTCTAATTCGAAGGAGAGTTCTTGTTTGAACGCATGTGTACTTGTGAGGAGTAAAAGCATAGTAGCAACTCCCCATCCATCACGAGTTTATCTTTGCTCGGACGAGCAAAAGGTAAGCTTGGGGGAGTTGTTGACGGTTGTTAAGTGCCAATTTTTACCATCAACTAAATATGAGAAAGGACTAAAATATGTTCACCAACTAGATATAGGGGTTATACTTGACGTAATTCCACGAGTTTTGGTGAATGTCTCATTCTACAGGTGTTAGCTGAAAATACCCAAGGAAGGCCCACATGTCAGTTTACATAGAGATAATCGGAACCGGTGAAAATTCATGTCTGGAAGGTTCGAGAAGGCTCGGACCAAACGGGAGCCCAAACGGGCTCGGTGGTGGGTCGGCCGACTCCCACCTTGGGTCGGCCGACCGCCCACTGACCAATCGGCATCCGACCTCGCGGATCCCTGTTCCACCGCCTTTGAGGATGAATAATAATCGTCCGTTTAGGTCGGTTTGATCCGAGGGCTGTGGTGCATCCTAGAGGGCTATATAAGCGGGGCCCCGGCCCCGGAGGAGGCAATCCCTTAAACCCTAATTCATTATCTCCCAAATGGGATCGAGTTGTAGAGCGTCCCTTGAATGGATGACTTCTCCTCTCTAGAGAATTAGAGCTAGACATTCCAATGTAGTAGATTAGATCTAGATGAGAGTTAGGGAGAGCGGAGCTGCGCTCCGGTTCGGAGAAGTCTTCGGGAGATTTGGTATGTCTTTGTATCTACTCTTTGTAAGACTTATGCTTTAATATATTTATCTTCTCTATTCACTTTTATGCCTATATTGTGATTGTTAGTATAGTAGTTATGCTTTAGTATGGGATCTTCGCTCGCATCGAGTGCTCTAGTTATCCTAGGTAATTAGAGTAGTAATTGATAGTGTAGACATGGTGTCTAGACTAGAGGTTACCCGAGATTGCACCCAATCCACGGATTGTTGTGGTAGCCCGAGGATCGTGATGCAGGTCCGACGGCGTCGTATTCCACCTCGTTCGGGTTGGTGTTTGTAGGACCGTAGTCGGACCTTCCTAGCCCCCTTCTCATCCATGTCCGTGGCTGGTGCTCCGATGTCCCGAAGTGCTATTGTATGATTGCTATATCTATCCATCCCCCATTATCATAGAACCAAAGTAATAGAGAAGTATATAGGAACCTTGATCTCTTCCGTTGTCCTCTCACTCTAGCTACTCATTTATCATAGAATTCTCATATGTGCTTTATTATTTATATTACCTTTTATATATATATATCAATTACCCCCGCTTTAGTCTAGTTGGTTTATTAAGTTAGTAGATACATGATGGTGAGTTGTCAATTCTTTAACCCTTGCTTCCCGTGGTAAAATATAAATAACGATACCCGGTTTACTCCCGGTAAAATGCTACAATGGTATGTTCTCAGGCGCTTATGAATCCTTCTTATTTTAGTTGCACTTAATTTATACCAACAAGGAGCGCGCCAAAGCGGTCACCATCTGTTCACGCGGTTTGCTCCTCTCTTCCTGCCCCCTACCTGTTCGACAGAATGCCTATATAGGCTTTTGTTGCTGCAATTATCACTGAACTTTGGTCAATTCGACCTTGTTAACTTGTGAACTTGCTGACGCTCAGAACCTGTTCATGTTGTAGGATTTTGGAGATGCTTTAGAGGGTGCTAGTAGCTAGTATAAGCAAATAAATTCACCATCTTAATTCTACTTAGGATTTGAGCTTGATAAATTTTGTGTGATGTTTCTATCTTTGAATTGCTTTGATAGTTAGCCATAATTGGAGGCTCAAATCTGTTATTGGACATGTTTCATAGTCCAAAGTAATTTAGGCCTATTTAATGTGGGTTTAATGTTGCTAGCTTATGGATTTTGTTTAGCTTTAACCATAAGTCCAAATGGGCTGAAATTTGGTCAGCAAGCTAGTGTGGACATGATTTGTAGGCACTTGTAGGTCATAGATATATATCCTATTTGTAGGTCAAATATGTACATCATTTTTGTAGGCAATTGTGGATTATCTTGTTATTAGTTTAGCACGATCGACCACGGTCAATTCACATCCTCTCTTCATCACCGCATTCTCGTAGCAGGTAGAGTCGAGATGGAGCATGAAGCGGCTAATGTTGTCGGTGACAACGCGAGGCCACTACTCACGAGCGGGGAGAAGAGAGCCCGAGCGGTTATTTGAACCTGCATGATGAGCAAGAAGAGCCGAGCTAACCAGGTAACTTAGGTGTCATTTGATGACGTAGGCACACCCACTTGCATTGACGGGGGTATTAACTTACACGTTCTATCCAAAGAGTTCCTTCGGTCACCGACCACCGCATACCTGAGCCGTGAGCAGTAAAGCAAAGTGGTATCCGGCGGTTCCTTCATCACCGACCCACCACATACCGGTGAGCCGTAGGCAAGCAGTGGTAATACTAGAGTCAGAACCAAGCGAGGGCCGACACAACTTCCTAAAGGCAAGTTGCCGATCACCACATTCGATGATGGACGCGGTCTCCCTTCTGCACCAGAGAAATCTGTGAAGAAGTACTCAGGGGTCATCGGCAACCTTGTAAGGCAATTTGTCCCCTTGAAGTACTATAACTGGCAGGGGAAAGATACGGACCCGTCCGTGGTTCCTGAAAATATCAAGTTGCAAATATGGAACGAGGAGCTCATAAAGTATTTCACATTCCCAGAGGAAGATCAGTTTGACAAACCCTTAGCCCAGAAAAGAGCCTATGAAATAATGTCCTCATGCTTCAGGACTTTCAGGGGTGAGTGTTACAGGAAGTATATCGTTGGTGGTGCAGAACCAAATTTTGGTAGTAACTCAAAGTTGGCCTATCGGGGGCCCTACTGCGGGAGGAGTTCATGACTCATCACGATTAGAGGAGTTCCAAACCCTTAGCACACGAGAATAAGGAGAACTCGTCGAAAAACAAACTTCCTCATCATTGCGGCTCTCGTGGATATGCCAAGCTTCTTGATGTTTTTCAAAAAGAACTTGAGAAGCAGTCAGAGCTTATTGAAGCTGGCGTTGAGGTTGTGACCGCCCATTGGCAGGCCGGATCTACAATGTTACGTATCGCGAGGAACGTCGTCATGGTAATGATGGGAGCTTTAGCGTCTTAAATCATCCAAAGAGTGAAGGCATAGATGATCCGGACATGAGTGCCCTCGTCTCGAGGATCTCCGAGTTAACCGAGAAGGTGATTCAAGGGTCACGCACTTCTGACAGGGAGAACGACGTGCTCACCCAAGCACTCGGGAACAAGGAGCATGGTGGCCGCACCAGAGGAGCCGGGGTTGTTAGTTGGTTGCTAGGTTTCCCGGATGATGCGGAAACTTATCGGAGCCGCAAAAGGAGTAAGAAGGCAAGAGAGGAGGAGACACTCAAGATGCTTAAGGATGTGGAAGATAGATGGAACTCCAAACTAGATCAACTAGTTCAAGAGAAGGTCGAATGAGAACTTGCATCCCAACAATCTCAAGGACCACAAGCACGGGGTTGCAGCAGTTGTGGGTCCACCCCTTTTGGTGAACCAGATGTGGATGTGCCTCACTCGGTCGATAGCATCACTGACCGTGTGAATGTCAAGCTGTACATCAAGCAACAATGGATGAAAGACAAGGTGGCGCTCGGCCAAGCCTTACCCATGTTAGATGGGACCATTAAAGGCACCCTAATTCCACCGGGGTACGCCAAAGTCACCATTGACAAGATACTCAAGAAGAAGTACGGAAGGATACCCATTGACCACCCTACATCGGAGGACATGCCAAAACTTGAGCAGAACATAGGATTTGTTGTGGCGTGGAGCAAGCGCCTCATTAAGCTTGAGCACGAGATATCCTCTGATGAAGAGGACGAATGCGAACCCTCGCCCCACAACTCAGCATCTCCGAGCAGGGGACATCCTCAATTGCCATCAACCCCATCTTCTTCTCCTCGTCCTCATCAGGAGTCTCCTCTGTGTCAGCAGAATCCTCTTCCTTCTCCTCCGCACCCGGTAACCTCTTTGCTCCTTTGCCTCCTCCTCCTCCTCCACCTCATCGCGAGACTCCACCACGTGAGTGGACTCCTCCCCCCTCCTCCTCCTCCTCCTCCTCCACCTCAGTAGACTCCACCACGTCAGCGGACTCCTCCCCCTCCTCCTCCTCCTCCTCCACGTCAGCAGACTCCTCCTGCTCCTTCGCCTTCTCCACCTCGTTAGCAGAATCCTCCTCCTCCTCAGGTGACCACCCCTTCTCTTACAGTGGGTTCTTCAGGAACCCGAGCGAGAAAAGCGAATCCCGGTCGCTCTACATCCGGGACTAGAGGACATGCTTCTCGTCGTCCTCAGACGCAGGCAACGACAACATCCTCGCAGTCAAGGAAAAGGTCCTCGGCATCGGTTTCTAATGCTGCCCATGGCGATCAAGGGCAAAGCAAAAGGCCGTTCAGTGGTAGCACTTCAAACCCGATGGACGAACTGTGGACAGCCAAGTATGTACCTTTTTTCAATCTCATCGCTGATTTTCCTCTGGCTTTGAAGAGGAACGAATATGAAAGGCACACACAGAACAAGTACAATAATGAAAAGGCCGACGTAGATTTCAAAGCGCATCTAAAAAAGATAGATGAATTGTGCCAAGGATGTCGAGTTGACCAGGGGGAAAGCGTAGGGAGATGTATTGGGATTCAGTTGGGACAAGCACCATTGGCGCGTAAGTTTGAATACGGAGCACCTTTGGTCTCCGATGAAGAGTACGAAAATCTTCTCACGCCGATGCGTAAGTTGCACGAATATTACATGGCCGTCACCTCACAGCACCAGGATTTTGCATTTCAAGCGATTATCCCTCCGAAGTGGTCTACTACTATGCGAAAGAAGAAGGTGGACATCGAGTACGAGGCTCTTTTTCGCTATATCGGGGAAAAACCTCGGCGTACAACACATGACATTGTGGATTATGTAAGTCACGTAAACACATGAAATCCTAAGTAATGCTCTTTAGTCACCAACGTTAATTGTTTTCAACTTTGAATGTTTTCATGCGAGGCTAATTTGGTGCTATGCTTCAATAAAGCGAAATGGAAACACTTAGGCTTCATTGACCCCATCGAGTCAATCAAGGGCTTATCATCGATAATCCGGACGAGGTGGTAAATCTCTTGGTCCTAATTTTCGAAGAGTTCATGAAGACTGGAAAACCACGATATACGCCCTACAACTTTGCGTATGAGTTCTCCACCTTTATTTTTATACTTCTCTTTTTTGTCAAGATTATTTGTTAATTTAGATCATGTGATTGTAGAGGTCATTGGGCTTTCATCACCATCGATCTTGACACCAATCTGATCGAGGTGTGGGATTCAAAGAAGATTCCACTTAAGGACTTGGATCTACTGTTGCAACTATTCAATAAGTAAGTGATACTAATAACATATTATTATCGATCACACACGTGTCTTTCTAATGTTCTCCCTATTCAATATTTTTACACAGGCTTCGAATAAGATATAGAGGCCCGACGCAAAGAGCATTCAAGATTCAAATAATGAAGAAGATCGCGTACTTGAAGCAGCCTAAGGGCAACGCCCAATGCGGTTTCTATGTGATGTGGGCCATGTTTTGATTCCTCGGTGTTGGGGGCATGGGTGGAGTTTGCCACCCTGTCCCCCTAATTTGCCTAATCACCCTAATGTGTTGTGATACAGGTGGTCCCGGATGTGCAGGATCAGGAGTGCATCCAGGAGCATCGCCGTGCGCCGTGCTGAATGAGAACCCGAATGCGTGCGGAGCATTGCGCATTCGGGGGCGATCCAGCCACCAGCACCAGATCTGTCGACTACCAGACCCGAATGCGAGGGGGACACTGCGCATTCGGGTGCGATCCAGCCAGCAGCACCAGATCCGTCGACTACCAGAACTCGAATGCGTGCGGAGCATTGCGCATTCGGGGGCGATCTAGCCAGCAGCACCAGATCTGTCGATTACCAGAACTCGAATGCGTGTGGAGCATTGCGCATTCGGGGGCGATGTTGGTGGCAGGGGTGGAATTGGCCACCCCGTCCCCCATGATAACGCGCGCCTCTTGTGTATTTTCTGTGTGCAGGCAAGGCCGATAGCGCAGGCGTAGCGCGCATCCGGTGGCATCACCGATAGCGCAAGCTTGGCGCGCTATCGGGCGGCAGCACCCAGCGCCTGCCGGGAACCGCCGATAGCACGGGAGCAGCGCGCATCCGGCGGCAACACCGATAGCGCATCCGGGTGGCCGTTGGTCGGTGGTTGGCCGACAAGGGTGGGCCCCTTAGGCAGTTTACCTGTTTGCCCTTGGTCGGCTCACCGTGTACGTTGAAAGTAGGGTTGCTAGGGGCAGTTCAGTAAAGAATGCAACACGATTTCCTATAAATACACCCCTGATGGGGCATTGTAATGGGACTTCTGGACTCCGTGCGTTTGAGCCGGAGAACAAGGAATATAAGGTTCGTGTTGTTCGTTTCGTTTTGTAGTTTTGTGTTTCCAGTATCTCCTGTTTCGGTCCTTTAGGGGGTACGACCCTAAAGGGCAGAAACAACATTGGCGTCCACCGTGGTTGTTGCTCGAGCTTAGCACGGCCAGAAGGAAAGGAGCGAAGAGAGGGCAAGCAAGCTACAACAGCCTCCACTTTCACAGCATAGTCACCGAAAGGCCTCTGACAGGCCGAATGATTTTCGGGGTTTTTTTTACTGGGGTCGTTTGGTAGTAAGCCGCCGACCGCTTCGGGTTCAATTTTTGACCAGAGAAACACACTTTCCTTTCCTCGAAATTGACAGAAACTCCAAGCTTGGTCTGTAACACGTACTACAACTCAAGAAAAAGATAAGTGTCCTTTCTCACTTTCGGCTTTTACCTATCGCAAATGTTTCTTTATCGTAAAAGTCAAGCTTTTTTCATTCATTCATCTAAGGCTACCTTATACGGGAAGTGATACTTCCGTGTGCGTCATAATATTTATCATCGGCATTAATATGAAATATTCACTCGTAGCTGTAATATTAGCCATATATGTCAATATTATGACTGCTTTTCTATCTTTGTGTTATATTCCGTAAATCTCTGGCTGCAAGAGTTAGCACCAGCTCCGGATATACATATATATCTATATATGCAGAAAGCATCGGGCTGCACCACGCGCAGGCAGGCATTAAATATTCGGAAGAAGTCAAGGAACATTCGATTAAGCTACTTTCGCCGAAGGTGTTTTTTGATTTAAAAAAAAAGTGGGTTATTTTTATTCTCTGACATTTTCGGCTAGGCAGCGGATTCAGCGCAACTATTGGCCATGTGGATCCTTTATGTTTACACCTGGGCATCTCTTGTTTCGCCTGTACGATATACATGCGTCAAAAGTAGCGACACAGGCGCCGCTCGGCCGAAAGCAGTAGCCGTTCTAGCTGCCATGAACGGAGGTAGCAAACTAGCTTGCATTCGCGCATGACGGCAAGGATCACCCGCAATTCGGCAGCTCGGTACCCACACGAACCAAAGTCTTTTGGACAAAGAGTCTTTTCGGTGAGCCCGGACATCTGTTCGCTTAGGCTTTCATCCCTTCGGTTGCTCCCAGCACCGCACCTCGGCCTCGCTTTCAAGAAGCTACGAGATAAAACCTGCCCGTTCAGAAAGAAACGTCTTAAAAAATGTTCGTGTCGAATACTTAGCAGCAAGCCAGCAAGCGAACAACAGATCGCATACTGCATCACTTCGGTCAAGCAGCAACAGCTTTGGAATAAATCTATTTCGGTCAAGCAGTAGTAGAGTAGTAGCAGCTTCGGGATAAATCTATTTTGGTCAAGCAGAAGCAGATTTGGAATAAATCTACTTGCCTTTTTGCTAGGATCCCATGGCTCGGATCCCCCGAATGCGCACCGCGAGGCGACGTATTCGTATGTCTTAGCCTTCTGGTCGCCGTCCCGGTTGGCGCCCTTGGCTCCCGCCGAATCTGACGTATACCGAACACCGACCATTCTGTTGTTTCCTCGCGGATTCGGCTCCGCGAAGGAGTTTTCGGCAGAACGCCAATCACGCAAGTGTAGCACATATTTCTTGTCGATGCTGTTTGAATACTTCCTGATCAGAATGAAAAGACTATGATCTGGCGTAGCTGTAGTTCGAATTTCACTTTAGCCGAATCCGTTTTATATAGTTTTTTTGTAAAATTCCATTGCATGGTACTGTTTTTCTTCGTTTCTTTTTCAGCAGGCCACAAGAATTCGCTTGTTCAGCCTTGCGAGTACCTGGAGCGAAAAGAACCCAGTTGCAAAATCTACTTCGGCTGTGATGCAAAGACCGGCAGCACCAAAACCGCATTCGGAAGCGCCGAAAGACTTTGGGCAGCAAAGCCGTATCGGCGATGCAAAGTCCGACAACAACCAAGGCTCGGTAGCAAAGCCGATGTCTGAAGCCTCTACGACAAATCCTACCACACACAGGCGGTAAATGAAGAGCTAATCCCGGCACAGGCAGAGCTTCTGGCATCTCACCGATATGACAAGGCATTCGGTGGATTGGAAACCATAACTGCCAAACGTTAAGTGTCTAACCTTTTCAGTTATATGGATTTTTGCGAAAGGATCTTTAGTTCCTTTTTCACCATGACCTTCGCTTTATGAAAGATTGCAACCTGCACTGAAATCTACTAACGAATATTTACAAGCTGCAGCTCAGGCCAAAGGCGAAAGCATGGCCACACCGATGCCCAACTCTAGCACACCGATGTCCCCGCAAGGACACGAAGATATATAAATATTTTATTATTTTCTGTAAACTAATGGAAGTGAAAATAAGTTTTGTTTGAAGCTCAACCCACGTTCCATGCAACGTGACAAGTATTTTAAGTAATTAGTAGCCCGTGCCAGGATCTTTTCATCATTACCTTCGGAAAGCTCTCTGAGCTGCGCGTCTTTCGCAAGCAAAGGAACATGGGCAGGATGCTGTGCCTTCGCACAAAGGCAATGCCAAACATTCGGGCAACATATTATTCTGGGGTTATAGGTTCTCTTTTCACGGACCGGTTTGAGTTCGCATGAAGCCGAGGGTAGACCGCAAGTTGATTATTTTTGTGCAAACGCAGCCACCTCCACATTTTAGGCCTTAACCATTCGCGCTTATTTTTATATTGTGGCTTGGTTCTTTTGCATTCTAGCACAATGTATATGGTCCCATTTGAATTGCTTGGTTTCTGTGTCATTTCGCACGAGCCGAATGCGCATACCGGCGTTGTTGTGGCGCATGCATATGGTCAGGGGTCTCGGTCAGTTTCACTTTGGGTTTCTAGGTCATCAACCGATCGAAAGCATTGTATTTTAATGAATCAGCAGCTTCGGTTTCTAGCTCAGCAACACATTCAAGCCATACGTACTAGTTGCATCTTACTTAGTCTTCATTTTATTATACCGTGGAATTCAGAGTTTTAGGCATGGATTTATTTGGTCAAGTCACTTTGGCAACTCTTCGCCAACAAGTGCATGTCTTCACACTAGTTCACAGTCACATATGTGCTGATTTAGCCATCCAAACTGTATATCACATCAAATTTTATTTCGTAACTTAAAAAAAAAGTTTTAATCCATTTAGACATGGAAAGAGACAAGGCGGATGGGCCATTCCACTCCTGGAACATTCTCTGGATGACCAGGAAGGACAACTGATCACTCCTTCGTGCATGTACCATGCGTCTTGCGAAAGGAAAGATGTGCTGCTATTTCGGCGAAAACAGGAGGACACAGTTTCTCTCGACAGGCTCTCTCAAGATGAATATGAGAAGTGGTGGGCCCACCTGGGTCCATCTGTTGGCTAAAGCAAAATGATGATGCCCACTCGCGCCGCAGCTGCGCGTGGTCAGGAAGAGGCTCTGGTCAGCTCCATCACTTTGCCAGGGCGCAATAAGGTGCCCGTTCAAGTCGCCGTCGAGCTTGGCGAAAACAGAAAGCACATCGCTGGTTTTCGTCGTGATGAAAGGACTTCACTCTGAAGGATGCCATTCATGGCCTGCAATTCTGCCTGATTTCATGGGTTGTAATTTAATTTATGTTGGGCAGAAACTCGCATTCGGGGGTAATTTAATTTCAATGAGGCGGCCCTTTGTACCTCTAATGTTTAAACTCATTAAGTTTTCCCCGAAGCGAAAATACGATACATTCTCGGATTTAGAACCGAAAAAAGGGAGGCAAATATGCCACTCTTCATATTCGGTAAAGTTTTTCGACGGGTTGCAAGCAACCAATAGCCGAAAAAGGCTGCAAA